>JALLAP010000718.1:0-12251 GCA_036939355.1 Thalassiosira profunda | reverse complement strand
TTTCAGTGAGGTTGGGACTGGAAAGACAAAAGGTAAGTCGTCCTAGTGTGGCCTGCGATGTAGAGACTCTGCCTCGAAAGATGCCAGCTCACTTTTTTGTTGCGCCAACGCAGTGATCATGCCTCTCCTCTGCCAGATTTTCCTCTCCAACAACAAAGAGGCCCACAAGCATCTTGCACGCGGCGGAAAGCAGAAGGATACCCTCGTCATACTTGTCCCTGAGCACTTGCTCCCCGACGCTCGGACCCAAGTCTTCCGCCACACGCTGAATCTCAACTTCAAGCAGCATTATCGTTGCCATCAAATTACACTTAACATTAGTAGTTCTTGGACTCGAGCAAGAACTCATTCTTCACCCCCTCCAGCACACCCATCCAGCGATCATAGACTTGGGCGAAGGACTCGTTTAGCTTCGCCAGCTCATCGAATTGTGCGATTGCCCACTCTCTCGCCGCGCCGCCTTTGCCGTACTGCTGGCACAGCTCTCCGACGTTGTCGTTCAGATTCAGCCCGGCCTCTTTCGATATTTTTCCGGCCAAGTATTGCGCCCTCCTCAATCTATCGGCCTTGCTCATATCTTCGATGAAGATCCCCAAGAAGCGCAGAACCCACCGATCCGCGCCCACCCCTCTGTACAAACCGTGGGCGTTCAAGGCAATTCGGCTCTTCTTGTTTCCCACCTCCGGAAAGCTGGTCAGGGTCCGCAGCTTGTCGCTCATCTTCTCGCTGTCCAACACAAACAGTGGGATCAGAAACGTCAGCAGAGCGTGTGCACACGTCCCGTGCACGCCCATGCTGTGGTAGCGCTTGCGGTAGTACTGGAACACCTCCTGGATGGGCCGCTTCGCCAGAGGAGCCAGGAAGCTGCGGCAATCGTGGCGGCCGTTGACGATTTTGTAGAACGTCGTCTCGTTTACCCCATCTTTGGTGCTGGCCGAATGAATCATAATGATGAAGTAGAACAGAAACGAGATCTTCTGAAACTTCCCGACTTGCCGATCCTCGTCGTATCCCCTCTCGTCGGCGCACCTCTTTCGCAGCGCCTTCCTCCACTCGAGCATAGCTCCGGAGTAGTGCTTATCGTACTCGGGGTTGAACGGATTCCAAGTGACCCACACGCTGCGGATCGGCTGCCCCGGCAACGATGGCATTCCTCGATCGAAGACGCCCTCCAACTCGATGGCCACCTGCTCGACCGTGGACAGCTCCTCTTGCAAGTTGTACGTTGGCTCCTCCTCATCTGCCTTGGCTCTGCGGTGGAAGACGGCGTGGCAGGTGATGAGCAAGACGGCCGCAAAGTTCCAATGGTTGCCGCCGCAGATTTGGTAGGCTCGGGAGATTGAAGTTGGGCCCAAATAGTCTCCCACTCGGATGAGATGCGATTTCCTTTTGCCGCATTTGTAGAACGGACCGTATTTGGTGTAGCTCGGCACCGGTGCCTCTCCCCAGTGCGAAGGGATGAGTGGACTTCCCTCCGCTCGGAACCACGGTTTGACCTCTTTCTCGACATCTTCCTCTTTCAATACTTTGGCCTTCTTGTGACCAATGAGGCGAGTCGGTAGCGTCACGTTTGCAAGCTGGGCGTAATCTATGGGAAAGAATCCAGGCTCTCCTTCGATTCCCGCTTCGATAGGGCCGTTCCTGTTCTTCTTTCCTTCATCTGTGTGGTAGTAGCCGTCGTCGGTATTCCATCGTTCGACGCGGGATCTCGCATTCATCCCCATGCTAACATGATGCTTCAATTCCACCGAAGCTTGAGATCCCAGCCAAGTCAGAGTTGATTCAATCTGCGCCTCCCGCTCCGTATCCATCGGTGGACTCGACAGATACGGATCCCGGCCCATCCCCTCTCTCTCCTCCACAATCATCTCTCGGAATTTCTGGTCCAAGGGCGGCGGTGAAACGTCCCGCACGAATGCCGCACCCTCTTCCGCCCGCGCGGTTGCTGTCACGCTGCGGAGCCCGAGGCCGTGCTCGATTTTCACGCGCCGGCCGTCCTCTGTCTTCATTGCCTTCAGCGGCGGTTCACCCGTCTCGGTTGCTTTCCTTTTGTTCGGTGCGGAGACCAGCCCGAACACGTCCAGTTTGGACAGCACCTTCCATCCCCACGCCGTCCAGGAGGTGTCCGCCGTCGCGGCGTCGTGGTGCGGCGCCGACCGAGGCACATCCGGCTGCAGCTCATCTGATTTCCTCTTGCCTGTGGTGCACCAACCCAGGGCAGATAGAAGCGGGTGTGCGGCGGCGGCGTCGCGGCTCGCCGCGGCCTCGGCGGCTCGCCGTGCCGCTCTCTCCTTCTTCCGCTCGTATTCACCCCTCCTCTTCTTCTTCCTGATCCTCTTGGTATTTGGCACCTTGTAGGACATGGTGCACGCTGGTGCCGGGATGCGCCGGTTGCGGTGCGGAGGTGCACCTATTGCAACTGTCGAAGTGCTTCCATGCAGAGTTTGAGAAGCAGTCGTTTGCTCTGCGAAAGAAGATGAACGTTTTCTTGAAGGCGGTGTATTTCGCGAACTTGGCTGCACTGTTGGGAGGGATGGCGTGGATCACAGTACGACAGGAAGAGGGGGTGTTTCATTCTGACTCGATATCCGTCACTTTTGGAGAGCAGATCTGGAAGGATGCAATCGTCACATTACACGGTCGCGAGGACACCAGAACTCTTCTGTTCTCTTACTTCAATGGTATGGCATGGACCGAGTGCTGCCTCTTCGTTCGCTATTCCTTTTGCCCTCATCTTGCTACTTTTTCTGTCACTCTCAGGGGAATACCGGCGCAACGGAACACACGATGGCAGACCTCTCTATACTGAGCAAAACAAGGTAATTGATCTTTGTCAATTGGTTTCGTGCATCATTTGCCAGTAATCTCATGCTTCTTTTGAATAGTTCGACGGCAACCCCTTTCAGGGGACGGTTGGTGCCGAAATCAAGTATTGCGAATCGGAGCAAGCGTGGGGTGAGAGTACACGCTTTTATCTCGCTTTGGTGTCGATGATCTGTCTTACCATTCTTTGTGATGATTCGACAGTATTTGCGCACAAAGTAGGCATCCGGAAGTCAAGAAATAACGTTGAGGGTATGTGCAAATGGACAACATGTTGTCGTTCCTTGTTTCCCGGCCACTGACGCAGCAATTTCACAACTCTCTTTGACAAGAATCGACTGCCCTTGGCTTATGAGGAGCGCAGAAACAACAGAGTACAACCTTCTCGAACTTGACCAGGGCGAATGGACCGTGTAGACGGGAAGTGTGCAGTCGAATGGGCAAGTACGGGTTATGGACAACGAATGTCAAGGGGCGGTGGACTGTAATTATTTTGGTCGCTGCTCAGCGGACGGGGTTTGCGTTTGCGAGGAAGGGGTGAGTACAATTTGTGGCTATTTGAAGGGTAATGCCGTCGATGCGCAATTTCCAGATAACTCTCACTATTTATCTGGGCGCAGTACTTTGGCCTTCATTGCGAACACAAGAAGCCGTGCAGTCTGATCACTGGAGGCAAGGGTGGCACATGGTCAGAGGTGCAGTAGGCTGACGAAGAGATGAGGATATATCAACGACCTGTCTACGCGTACGGAGTGGTGCGCCCCAGGCTCTTTTGGACGAACTCAATGTTGATGTTATGAGGGACCAAATCTTTCTTGTGAGATACTTATTGCATGCTGCCTATCACCCCCGACGTCGCTCTGGTTCTGACATCTATGCATTCTTCAAAAAGGTATATACCGGCAGCCGGTGGCTTGGTACCATATATTATGGCACAAAACTGGCACCGGTGCCTCGAGAATACTGGAGCAACTATGTGCGAGAGAGTCATGCCTTTTGGGAGGAGGTTTACAGCAACCGGACGCTTTTTGTTAGCGACCCAACCACGCAATCGTCGATCCTTGGTGTTGATATGTACCAGCTTGGCAGGCAGGGCGAAGAGTATGGAGACTTTGGACAGCTCTTTCCACTGAGCGACCCGAAAGGTAGCGGTTTCCTGCGGTGCGCCGAGGACGAAGAAGTGACGTACTTATGGGATGCCAACTTTCTACGCGCAACCTCAGATTTCAGTGGGGATGCTGGCACAGTCGTCGTTGACTACGAAGTCTTGAAGGGTCGGACATATGAGACGGAAGTGTTGACAGGAGATTGCGCGACGGGCGCAAACATCACTCTCACGAGGGTGCCGACCAGATCGCCAGAATTTGAGACGCCTGATCTCCTCAGCTTGAAATACAGCGTGGAAAAGTCGCAGCTTTGGGGCTCCAACCTTTGGGACGCAACAACAGAACAGATGGCGATGTGCCACCGCATGATGTTGGTGTCGTCTGCGGACGGCGCAAACCCAGAGACTATCTTAGTCGAAGATTTCAGGTTGATCGCACAGCAGGTTCCAGTGTCGGCGGAAAGAAGGCAATAGTACGTCAGCAGATGACTTCTGGCGCACCGCAGCAGCCGCTGTACCCATGGAAGGTGGAATGTGTCCGGAGACAATTCAGCGGGACGTGTACGGGTCGACGCAGCTTCCAAGCGGTCAACTGCTCTGTTGTCCGATCGAAGAGAGGACCTCCAGAGGGTGAGATAGGTACGTAAAAGATACGTAGGAATCTCTTGCCACCAGCCCGTCTACCGTTGTCTTAGTCGCATGAATGTATTTCCACCGCTTTCGTCACAATTGCAAAAATCGATGTGCTCAATCTCCCTCCCCGGCTGACCGCAGTGCCTCCTCCACCAACGCCATCTCATCTTCGTCCAAATGTGCCCAATCGCCCGGACGTCTCAGGTCGTCATCCCCAAGTTGTATCCCCACGAACCCCACGCGGTGTAATTTTACCACGCGAAGCCCCAGGGCCTCCATCATCTTTCGGATCTGCCGATTTCGTCCCTCGACCAGCGTCATCGTGCAAGCGGAGGGTCCTATCCGTTCGACACCGCAGGGTTTGGTCCTGGCGACGAGGGTATTTTCCTCCTCGGTGCGGCCCTTGCGCTGGGCTACTGTTTTGATGACAACGCCGTCCCTCAGCTGTTGCAGATGCCCCTCCTCCAATCTGCCATTCACCATCACTTTGTACACCTTCGGCTGCTTCCGCTCCCCGCGCAAAACGGCATTGACCATTCGTCCGTCGGATGTGAGCAGTATTAGTCCCGTGGTATCCTTGTCCAGCCTGCCCACAGGATACACCCGATGTCTCGGACGAAACCCATCCTGATGTATCGCGTCGATGATGTTGCCCTCTATTCGCCGGTCGGTGGTGCAGGTCACCCCTCTCGGTTTGAAGTACTTGACGTACTCGAACGCGGCAGTATTGAGATCGCCGCTCCTAGCACCGGCTGTTCGGAAATCCCCGCCCTCGTTTTCGTCAAGGGCGTTCATCCTCTCCCACCCGCGAACGACCTGTCCATCCAACGCCACCTCGTCTCGAAATGGCACCACCTTCATCCCGCCCTTGCTCCGCACCGGCTGGCCATTGATGCTCACCCTTCCCTCTGCGATGAGCTTGTCCGCCTCGCGCCGCGAGTGCGTCGCCTTGAACACCTTGTTCAATCGTATGCCCTCGTCGATGTTTTTATTGTCGATATTTGCGTTGTTGTGGTTGCCCTGCGAGAACAGCCGCGTCCCTCCGATGTCTGCCCATTGAGGGCGGAGGTGGAGGCGAGAATGCCACGAGAAGGAGGTAGCTGCGCACAAGATGTGCACAAAAATTGCAAGCGCCATCATCGCCGGCGCGACGGGGCGTGGCGCCATCGCGGCTGTGGCTGATGGCGTCTCCGTCGCCCCACAGATCTCGATGTTGCCTTCCTGCGCGGCGGCGCCGACTGGGTGATGATGGGTCGGCCTGGCCTGGGCGCGGGGGCGCGGGGCGGGCCGGGCGCGCGGCAGAAGGCAGATGGCGGGACGGCGTACGGAGGGAGCGCGGATTTCGTCTCAGCTTCCGCCCACGCCCACACACACATCTCTCCCGCGCGCACACATCAGTCGGCACCATGATCCTCCTCCTCCTATTGAGCGCTATGCCGATGATCGCCCTGGGGTTCGTCGCGCCCTCCCAGCATCGCTCGTCGTGCCCCTCGCGACGAATTGCTCGGCATCTCCCATCAACAGCGCACCCATCACTCGGCACCTCGCGCACGTCACAACCGCCCATCACCCGGCTCTTCAATCTCTACGACGATTGGGCGAACGACCTCCTCTCCTCGTCGCAGTCAGACTACACATACGACGAGCTCATATTGCCGCTCGACGAGGAATCGATCGAGCAGTGTTTAGAGGAGCTGCAGGACAGCGAGTATGGCAAGACAATGTTTGGGCGGCACGACGTGCCCGCGTCGGTTGGAATCACTGGCTCCGTAGAATTCATCGAATTGGAAGGCCCGGAGGCGATCTTGTCGCTCACTGGCAAGTTCTGGCATCGACGAGGTAAGCTCCTTCGCCCGCTGTTGCAACTCGTCCTCCACTTTTCATAAACTGATGGGTATCGTTTGCAATTCATCATTGTGCAGAAACGGTCCTGGGCAAGGCGGCCATGTACCTGAACGCGAGGATACCGGAGCTCACCTCCGTCCAGGTATCCTCCCCGGAGGAGTTATCTGACTTCGAGGATGTGATTGACGAGTTTACGGGCGAAGTGGTGTACCGGGAAGACAAGCGGGCGCCGGACTTCAACGGGGATCGGGAGACAATGGAATACCAAGGGCTAAATCCCGACGATCGAGGGCCGTTTGTGTTCTCCAGCGGGGGCGGCATGATCCGCCCCGCATAGGCGGTTGGGGGATACTGGAGAGCGCAGGGGGCGTGGTAAAGTAGTATGTGGTTGGTGCAGTTTGGGTTGGTTGAGCAGTTTGGGGGGCTTTGGCCAACTCCTTGGATTATTGCTTGGGGTTCTCGCAGTTCACACGAAAACCAATTTTGCGTTGGCGATGGGCACACTTGCCACAATCTCCGATAGTAATTGCAACAATGCAGCATAATGTTGTCGCTGCAACGCAATCAACCCTCGTGGAGCACCAGCAGCCATGTCTGTGGGAATAGCGTTCTCTGGTGGGGGCATCCCGGCGGCGATCGGCGCGGCATGTGCAATGAATGCCATCGCGGACGTCTACCCCTCGATGGCGGAGTCGGCGAGAAGGAGGGAAATGAATCTCACAATATCGACGGTTTCAGGAGGCAGGTGAGTGGCTGACCACTGTATTGTCTTGCAATCCTCGGAGTCTCATGGCCTGTCTCGCGAACAGTGTTGGATACGGGCTGTGGGTCAATGCAAAGGACAGAATCCACTTTCCAACGTACAGGAGCAATTTCACGTTGGAGGAGCTGATGGAGCGACAGCTTCCAGAGCCTATTTCTCCAGACGGGTCATTCTATGGCTATTACGCGAACAATCTAAAGCCCTCTCGCAAGCGGTGGTGTGATATGGAAAACAATGGAATAAAGCTATCGGTAGGCGAATTCGCCGATAAGCTCCGCCGCTTGTCCTTCACCCACATCTTCTCGATGCCCTGGAAATATGTGCACTGGTGGACGTCGCTGATCGAGAGAATCTTCGACATCGTTTGGTACGTTGCGCTGTATATTGGTTGTATATGTTTGAGACGTGTTCACTAACTGGTATGACTCATATCTTTGGCAGCGTTGGCCACATCCTTGGCGGCGCAATTCCTTGGATTTCGTCCTTTGCCTTCCTGGATGAGATTCCCCCGTTGCCGAAAAGAACTGAAAAAGGCACACTGACGCCATCGAGCGCAGACATGCTCCATCACGTCCTTGTCGATGTGTCGTCCAATGCCAGCTTCAGCCCATCCGTTCTTGATACCCTGTCTTGCACCACCGCCTTTTGGGCAGCTCCTCTGATCACAGCTGAATCAATTCCATTCTCCCTATCCAACAAACTCCTCTTGAAAGCCAATCGGTCGACATTTGCTACTCCATCTATCAATTCTAGTTCAGTTGTGGTGCTGGATGGCGGAGTCGTCGATACGTTAGGGCTGATTGGTCTACTGCGTCGCAAAACGCAGCGCATCGTCGCCTTTTACAACAACAACATTCCCCTCTCCAAGCTCACGTCGCCGATTGCTTATCTCTTTGGAGCCGACACAACAACTGACTCGATGAACAGCCTGCTGGGTCCTGAACTGTCGCAGGTCTTTTCTTCGGACTTGTACGAGAGTGTCATCGCCAACCTCACCGACCCCAAAATAGCAATGGCGCGGCTCCGGGAAGTGGAGGTGATGCCGAACCAAATGGGCGTGGATCCGTATGTTGTCGAGACCCTCGTCATCTTTTCCAACATTGAGAATGATCGCTTCGTTCTGGAGGACGAAAGGATCGAGAGGCGTCTTTCCTCTAATTGGCCGGACAGCTATGCATTCGCTCCTCCTCGGCTGGACGCGAACGCGCTGTGCTTGCTGAATAATTGGAAGGTGAGGAGCAATCGAGAAGCTTTGGATACCATCCTTGGAGCTTGATAACCTCTCGGCGAGGCAGCGCAGTCTCTGAATGTCTAGTTTAGTGTCGCCTAGGAAATTTAACAGCAAGCCGGTTCATCATCAGCTTCCCTCTGTTTGCCGTTTGCGAAGTCTCGGGTGCCTCGCTGTCCTCCTCGCCTTCTAATATATCTTCGTGCGCGGTTGCTCCCTTGATGCTTACGAATTCGTCACCGCCAATATTCGGCTTGTGCACCTCTTTCTTTGTCCTCCGAGAGCTACTAGTGGCTGGACGGCCCCACGCCCAATACCTCATCTCGCCGTTCGACGAGAGACTCAGAATTTGTCTTCGATCAAAGGCTACTGCAAGAATTGGCGCCGCATGCCCACGCAATTTGTGCAGCACCTCGCCTCTGATTATGTCGCTCACAGCCACAGTCGCGTCGCGACCAGCGCTCACAGCCTTCGTCGCGTCGACTTGGAGCGAGGAGACGGGGCCGTCATGCACGCAAAAGGTCTGCTGGATTTCACCAGATTCGACCCACCAAATGGAGAGACGCCCAGCATTGTCCCCAGTGATCACTTCCAACTGCCCAAATTGGACAGCGGTGACGTTCCTGCTTTCTGGCAGAACAAAGCGGCGTTTGCAGTTGACCTGTCAAGAACATTGTTGTGAGAGGAATCAGTGACGAGTCTCAGGCACGAGCCTTGATGCAACTCACCGCTTTGATCTTGTCTGATTCCTCATCGGTGATATCCCAGACAAACACCGTGCCATACGACGCAGAGACGCACCAATTTGGTCCGCTTTGGATGCAGTGCACGCCACGAGCGTGGCCGTTGACGCGGCGAATCAGCGTTCCCTCAGTGCTCCACACAATGATGCTCTTGTCCGCGCTCCCAGACACAATCTTCGAGTCGTCGGCATGAATGCACGTCACAGCTGCCTCGTGTTCTTTGGCCGTAAACAGCCGCGTTGTTGTCGAGATGTCCCAGCCAACGACAAGAGAGTCCATCGTGCCTGCGTAGACGTGGTTACCGTGGAAAAAGAGGCAGGTGATGGTGGCAGCGCTGCCATCTTTGACGCTGACAAATACGTGCTCGAGCGTGCCGGTTTCGAGGCCGTGGATGTAACAGCTATTCCCTTCGCTGACCACAGCACAAGGCACACCACTTGTTTTGCTCCTGCCCGTGACATCGTCGCACGCAATGTTGGACGAGTTCAACGAAATGCAGCGATATTTCCGCCCCTCAAGAATACGCTGCATGAGTGGGGCATCTTCCACCTCCATTTCTTCCTCTAGAGTGCGGATGTCGTCTTGGGTATTGCGAATGAGCAGATCCGACTGCGCCATCGATGTACAGCACTCATCGATCTTTTTCCGGCAGATCTTCTGCTCTGCCTCGAGGCGGATCTTTGCAGCCTTTGCCTTGACCTCTTGCGCGTGGCCTTGCAGCAGGCGCGACATCATGGTTTGCTTTGCGTGCGTTGCCTCCTCCAGCTCGCCCTCGATTTGCAGCAAGAGCTCTCGCAGCTCCTCCAACTGCCGCTTAGACGCAGATAGCTGTTCGCGTGCTTCGGCAAATGCCTGCTCCTTGTCCGACTTTGCTCTCTGCAACTCGACTCGATGAGCCGAGGCCACTTCCAACACAACGGCCCGAGATTCCTTTGCCGACGTGTTGACGAGGCGATCGCGCAACGTGTCCAACTCACTCAAAGCCCTGTCCACGCCCTGGCGCGATATGGCCGTGCCGCCAGTTTCGCGCTCCCAGCTCGTTGTGTCCATGCGCTCGAGCTTGGAAGCCCACTGGTCGGCATCGGCTGGTCTGTTTAGGCACTCGCAACACTTCGCCAGATACTCGTAGGCGATGGCCTCTCGTTCCCGGTCGCCTGTCGAACGGCAAAGCTCTAGAGCACGCATAAGGAAGCCCTCTGCGTGTTGGTGGTCGTACTTTCCAATGTAGGATATGCCCAGGCCAAGAAGAGCGCAGGTCCGGGGCAAATCCAAGTCCTCTTCCTCCGCGAGGGAGAGCTGCCTGCCAAAATATTGAACGGCAAGGTCGTACGAGCCCAGCCTGGCATAAGCCTGAGCGACCGTTCCATTTACTTCGGCATAGAGAGAGGCGGCATCCACCGATGACAGTTCATAAAAGTAAGCAGGGTCATCCATTTTGGACAGCACGCGCCGGAAGTTCTTGAGCGATGACTGGTAGTGTCCGGCGTCAAAGAGCAACCTGCCTTTGATCAAGGCATCCTGATCTTCTTGGGGCAGCAAGTGCGTCGGGCACGCTTCCCCCGTTTGCGCATCGCTGCCCTCGTTCGAGTGAATGGCGTCCACGAACCCTATCAAATGAGTGGCATCGGCCAAGGTCTCTTCCAGACACTGTTCGGCGGTGTTGAGCAACTTTCCGCCGATTCCGTCAGCCGGCTTTGCAGCAAGATCTCTCCTCGCAACTTGCTCCCTCTTGATTAGGGAGCACAGTCGGCCCCACGCTCTGGCGATGATCCGTCTCCGGCATGCCCGTGCAACAGAACTGAGAGTCTGCTGAACTACTAGGCGGTCTGCAACCCTCGTCTTCCATAGGGAAAGATAGTACTGCTTCGTTTCGCGCGGTTCCTTGGACACTGCATGCTTCATACCGGACACAATAGAGCGCCGCTTGTCAAATTGCAGCAGTGCCGCCTTTCGTTCGCCCAGTTGGGTTCGTTTGGTCTCAATTTCAGCGGCCAATTCGGCGCTCTCCTTGTCCATGTCAATGATCTCTGCCCTCCAAACTGCAATGCTCTCTCTGCAGGTTGTGAGTTCCTGCAACAGCTTTCGGTGCAGGGTTCGTTTGGTAAAGACTTGGGCCGCCCCGTGAAGCAAGTCGGACGACAGCAGCTCGTTATCTGCGTGCAATGCAATGCGTTCGATCTCTTCGTGCAGTGAAAGCATGCGATCGTCCTGCATCTCCGCCATCTGGCGCGCCAACGACACCTGCTCGGCTGGGATTTGCTGTCGTTCGGCTTCGAGACTCTGAATAGCGTTTTCGAGATGCCCTATTCTGTAGAGGAATTTGTTTCGCCGGTTCTCGTGGTCTTCGTCTGAGTGAAATGGGTGAGACATTAACCAGCAGAGAAAGGCTCAAGCAAAACCTCATGGTACTCACCTAATTGCACAGTCGAGAGACTTTGGATCGGGTCACAAAACTCGCTCCATCCAATAGAGTTTCGACAGCGGAGAGCAATGTCCCGATACTCTGTGCCTGGCTGGAGATTCTCGACCACGTACCGTCTGTTGGGCAGAGGATCCTTCAAGAGCCATCTGGAACACCGTTGCAAGACTTGCTTCTCCGTTCCTTCGACAGAATGGCTGTATCTGATTTCGTAGTTAGCTACGTTGGCTACGTTGGAGTCGCTGCTATCGGCATCCCAAACAACCGTGAAAGAATCCTGCCTAATCTCGGTCGCATGGAAGTTCGTTGGGGCGTCCGGGACGGTGGTGGGTCGCCTCCTGCCATCCTCAATGGCTAAAGCCGAACCCATTGAGATATTTGGGCCGCCAGCATCGTTTCGTGTGCTATCGCTGGTAGATATCTGCGGGCCGGGACCAACCACAGTTTCAGACGTGACACCCTGCTTGCCTTCTGCCTGTGCTTGGCTCAGGTTGGCGCCCTCTGGGTCCACTGCTACGCGGTTACACTGTTTGGCAATTGGAGTCCCCGGCGGTCTTTCTTGTGGGGTGGACAGCGACGATCGAAGCGACGCCTGCAACTCTCTGAGCCTACGCTCCTGGTCACCCAAGGAGGAAATGGCGGTCTTATTCAGGCCGCTCGCCCGCGAGAGGCCCTCCTGGTAGTCTGTGAGC
>JALLAP010000717.1:0-13874 GCA_036939355.1 Thalassiosira profunda | reverse complement strand
GCCCGGCTCGAACTCGTGAGGCCGGACGCCGGGGACGTAGAACCCGTGCGCCGTGCGCAGGGCCGCCACGGCGAGGACGGCCGACCGCGCGAGGTTCGTGCGGAGGTTGGGCATGGCTTCAGGCTGTTGGAGATGGCGGTGACGGGGTGGGGCTGCTGGCCGCGTCCGTCGCTGGGGAGGGCAACGGGCGGGAAGATCTTTGGCCGGCTCGCGGGCGGTCAATCAAGGTGGCGCGGGTCATTTACTTTCACTACGTACGCCTATCGAGTCAACCTCAATAAAATGCAAATGACACGCTATGAGATCGATTTGGCCCGCCTCACAATTCACGACGTTGCCGTGCTTGTGGGGCCAACGTCATGAGCGCCGCCGTTGTCGAGGACGAGCCTCCTCACGAGATCTACGCGGGTCTCGTGGAAGAGGGGAGAGGCCCGCGTCGGGGTGGCAGCGGAGTTGCAAATAACACTCCGGCAGATGCACCGAACGCTCCGGCAGATGCACCGAGCAATCGTAGACGAAGCAGAAGGCGCCCGCGGTCTCACGCGGGAGGCAACGATGGGGGAGCCACAGTGATACCCGCGGACGAGTGTCCTGCGGAATCCTCGTCGCAATTGATCTCGTTCTACCGGAGTTCGTTGCAAGCGCATGGGAATGCAACAGGGGCGAGCAGGGCAGGGAAGCGAGGACCTCCTTCCCAAGCAGGAAGAGAAACTGCATCGAAGCCCAAACCACAGGCTGTCAAAAGAGGAAACAGTTCATTCTATCCAGCGAAGAAGCCCGCAACGACCAAATCGGAAAGGAGGAGAAGGCGGAAGCAGGAGCAAGAGCAGCATGCACGGAGGGAGCGGCGGATACGGATGATGCTGCGATCGGATTTCACGGAAGAGGACGAAATACTGTATCGAAATTTGGGCGGTTGATTTGATATTTGCAATTCTTGCAGTGACGAATTTTGATTTTTTTTTCACTCTCCGGCCATTGACCCGGTCTGCCATCCTCTCGCCCGCCAACCACAGCCCAATGATGGCACAGAGCAACGGACAGGCCGAAGAATTCGACGAGGAGGAGTTCCAGAAGAGCCTGAAGAAGCCTCTCATAAAGTACTCGGATTGCCCGGCAGAGATGGGGACCGAGGCAGTGGAAATGATCACGACGGCCCTCGACAAATTCCAGGCCACCCGCGATTACGAAGCCGCGTCAATGCTTATCAAACAAACGCTGGACAAAAAGTTCGGACAGTCGTGGGAGGTGGTGGTCGGCGAAGCTTTTGCCTTCGACATTAGCTGCCAGCAGAGGTTCCTCCTCCACCTGTATTACGGCAAGACGGGCGTCCTCTGCTACAAGAGTTAGGCGTTGCGGTTTGTGGGTGCCCATTTGACAGCTTCACTGGCGAGACTTTCCAGGCCTTCACAACGGCAGCCGCGCTTGCACTTATCTAAGATGCTCGACATATTATCATACTCCCTAAACAGTCCTCTCTAGATACTCGTTCTCATTGGCGCAGCCTCACTTCGAGCAAGATGTTGCCCATCCACTTTAAAGTTCGAGGCCAAACCATGCAAATATCTGGTTGGCAATCAAGAAGTAGCNAAGATGTTGCCCATCCACTTTAAAGTTCGAGGCCAAACCATGCAAATATCTGGTTGGCAATCAAGAAGTAGCACAGTAGCCCCGATACGTCCACAAAGCTCGTCATCGCCGGTGCGGCAATCACCGCCGGGTCCAGCCCCAACATGACGCAGACGAACGGCAGCGAGCTTCCCAGAAATGCCGCGATGGTGCTCAGCAACGGGAACGTCACCGAGACCACCGTCGCCACGTGTTGCGATATCCCCATCACGTAGTGGCTGATCGGCCCCACAAGCGCCCCCAATGTTATTCCCATGACGCATCCGCTCATGGCCTCCTTGCCTATTACCCGCCATGCATCCTTCCGCGTGATGATCCCCGCGCTGAGTGCCGAGAGCACCGTGCCCACGGCCTGCCCTCCCGTATTGCCACCGTGGCCGGCCATCAGGGGCACAAAGTACGCCAGTTCAATCTGCTTGCTTAACGTGTGCTCGAATCCGTTCATGATGAGGGCCGTCATGGAGAGGGAGAGGAGGAAGATGCCCAGCCACCCCACACGTTCGGACGCTATGGAGAGCGACGATTTGGATTTGTAATCGAGTATGTCCTCGTTGTCCACCGCGGGCCCGTGGTGGCCGTGGCCGCCCCCACCGCCAGATGCCGGCTTCTTTGTGGCAGACAGTTCCTTCTTCAATCTCTCAATCTCCGCCGCCTGAGACGAAATGGTGTCCTTCAATTCGCGGAGGACGGAGGACGATTCCGACGCCGCGCCGGCGCTCCTCGTTTTGGGCGCCATTTTGACAAACGATAATGCCGGGCTCTTAATTGCAGCAGCCGACTCGATGCCACCGAATAGAAGTGCCGCGATGAGGGACAGCAAGAAGGGTTGGATGTGGCAGCGTGCGGTTGCTGCTCGTCGGCACATGTGAGTGTCCAAAATTGCAACAGGTGCACCGTCGCCTGCTCCTTGTTCGATCGATAGCCAGAGACTCGTCACGCGAAAATTTGATACCCCCAGCCAGCTGATAGGCGCGGCAAGTTCCTCCTCTAGAGACTGTGCTCAATTTCGTGCTCGTCGAGCGGACGGTGGGGATGACGTATGCGTGTGCAGTAGGATGGTACCGGCCGAGTCAAGCACGCCAACCAAGGGCCTAGATATCATTCATATAGAGTGGTGAGTTCACCGCCACCTGTGTTGCAATTTTTCAGCGCCAAGTGATGCCACGCAGGTCGGTGCAGGCTGGTGCGGTCACGCAGGGCGCAGGGCCGGGTGCGCGGGGGGCGGCCGCCAAGCCAAGCACAACGCAAATCAAATAACCCCCGATACGTAAGCACTTATTATCTAATCACTTTGTAATTCGATCATTTGCCTAGGCCTACTCTGGCTCCCCCGCACAACGCGGCGAAAGCCCTTGCCGGCAGCCTCGCCACCATGCATCGACCGCTTGCTCCCCTCGCCGCGGCGGGGATCCTGCTTTCTATTTTCGTGCCGGCCGCGGAGGGGTGGCGGCCCCGATCGCCCTCTTTGACGGCGTCCCTCGCCATCACCTCACGAAATGGTGGGCGCGCTGACTTGCAGTTGCAGCCTTCACGAGCTCCTTTTGGAATTGCTTTGGATGCAGCAGACAGTCGGCACAGGAGATTGTTAGCATCGATTGCAGCGGCGTCGCTTCGAGGGGGCGGCACCGATGATGATGTGCAAAGCTATCTCGAAGGCGAGGCAGAAGAAGGTAGCACTGCTCCGATTGATGCCCCACACAGCAACAAAGGCAAAAGCAAAGAAAAGAACGGCGACAGCGACGACGAGCGCTACTCTCGGCAAATGTACGCCCTTGGCGCCCGGGCGCACCAACTAGTGAGATCAACGACCGCCATCCTCGACGGTCCGCTGGGCGGCGCGCGCGACGTGCGGATCGACGGCGCCGACGGGTTCGCGGGGTTGGACGCTGATCCGCGCGCCCCCTCCCGCAGCGAGACCCCGTCGGGGCTGTTGTACGAGCTGGCCAAGAATCTGGCGCTGAGCGGGGTGGGACGTATCGTCCTCGTAAGGGACGATGGCGAGGCTCCATCGGACGAGGGATACTTCGACGGATCGTTGGACGATCTGGGGGCGGCGTATCACCGCGCGGCGTTGGCCGAGATTGGCGAGCATCGCGGACTCGAGAAGAGAGAATCCGATGGGGAAGAGGGCGATAGTGATATAACTGATGCGGATTCGTTGGCTCCGTTGGACGATGGGGCGATATTGCTCGCCGAGTACATCCAGCGGCTCAATCCTGGGGTGATGGTGGACATTGTCAACCGAGAGCGATTGCTTCACATGTTGCAGAATGGAGAAGAGGGCGATGAGGACATGGACGACGAAGATAACGTGTCGTTGGGCACCAATCCCGTGGTGGTGTGCGTGGATCGATCGACAGCAGCCCAGTTAGAGATGAACAACGCTTGTCGGTCGCGAGAATGCTCCTCGTCCAAAGCAGGAGTGGTGCCGTTTCTCTCGGTAGAGACGGCGGGCGTGCACGCAAAGATGTTCTGCGACTTCGGTCCGAATTTCGTTGTTGTTGACGAGGATGGAGAGACACGGCGTGCGACGTTGCTGGATCGGGTGGAAGCAATAGAGACTGAGTGTGATGCTTCCGAAGAAGACTGCAAGCAATACACAGTCCACTGTTTGGAAGACGAGCGCCACGATGTGTCAATGGGCGATGTAATTGAGTTCCAGGGCGAGCACCACGATGGTCATGGCGTGATAGAGAGCTTTCCAAAGTGCCAAGTGGTGTCGGTGAAATCGCCAACGCGCTTCGTCGTGAAAACGTGCGACGGAGACTCCACAGATCAATCGGACGACTTTGCTTTGCTGCTCGAGGGAAAAGCGCGTTCGTTCTCGCGGGTGAAATTACCGAAGCAGGTGTCGTTCTCGTCTTTGCGTGAGATACTGCAGCCTGCGTCAGAAAAGGAGAAGGCGCTGACATGCTGCGATGATGACGCATTATTTGCACCATCCGATCTCGACAAGAGCTTCGACCCACTACGAAGACGGGCAGTGATGACTTCTATGGCGGCGCTAGACTCGTTTGTGAAGAAGTATGAAAGACTTCCCTCTCGTCATTACAAGCCAGTAGGAGAGCACAAAAGGACCGATATGGAGCGATTTCATTCCTTGGTGCAAAAAATGGCCACTGGTGAAGACACGAAACAGGAGCAATGGGAGACGATTACTACTCAATTTGCACAGACCTGTCGCGCCAAGTTTACTCCAGTGCAGGCACTGTCAGGCGCATTGGGTGCGCAGGAGGTACTCAAGGCTGCCACCGGCCTGTACAATCCCGTTCGTCAGTTTTTGCTCTACGATTGCGATGAGGTGTTGCAAGACACGTCAATCTGTGAAGCAGAGCCAGGGAGTGTAACAGCAGGACAGGCCTACATTCTCGGAGATGCGCTATCAAACAAAATTGCACAGTCGCGACTGTTCCTGGTCGGAGCTGGCGCCATTGGATGTGAGCTCCTGAAGAATCTTGCCGCCATGGGCGCTGGCACGGGGGTCAGCAGTACCAAGCAAGGATGCCTCATCCTCACGGACATGGACACCATCGAAAAAAGCAATCTATCCCGTCAGCTCTTATTTAGGGATCATGATGTCGGAGAGTTCAAGAGCGTCGCGGCCCGTGCGGCCATGCTGCGCTTCAGCAAAGACTGCAATGTCGAAGCGCACACCAGCCGCGTTGGGGACGAGGAGGATGGACTCTTCGACGATGACTTTTGGTCCTCTGGCTGCGATGTCGTGCTCAATGCATTGGATAACGTTGAAGCGCGGCTGTTTGTCGACGGTCAGTGTGTAGCTCATGGATTAGGTCTCATCGATGCTGGAACTCTGGGTCCGAAGGGCAATGTCCAAGTGGTTGTTCCACACGAGAGCGAATCCTATGGCTCGTCAGCTGACCCGCCGGAGCCAGACATTCCGGTGTGCACCCTGAAGAACTTTCCCTACGAGATTAGTCACACTATTCAGTGGGCAAGAGACTTGTTCGATGGCTACTTTCATCGACGACCACGACAGGCGAATGATCACGTGGAAGAAATGGCGCAGTCGGAAGACTTGACCAGCTTCAGCGAGACATTGCTTGAGAAGCTGGGCGAGGATGCAGCGCTGGACATGGCCGAAGAGTTGGGAGAGGACCTCGGCTACTTTCCTACGTGGGCTGATTCCTCGACTGTTCCCTCCGACGCTAGTGATCCGGAATACGTTCGGGCCGTGAAAAGAGATGCTTTGGATTGGGCCATACTGCAAGCGCACCGACTATTCTACGTGGCAATGGACGAGCTCATTCAGAAGCATCCGGCTGATAGCGTGGACGACGATGGTGCTCCCTTCTGGAGTGGGACGAGGCGCGTTCCAAAAGTGCTGCGATACATTCCATTGGACTCGGAAGAAGACGAGGTGTCTGCCCAGCAAGTGCTCATCAATGAAAGAATAGCCCAGTTTGTGCGATCGGCAGCCAGGCTGCGCATGGAGACATTTGTGCTCGTGGATGGCGACAGCGAGACTACCTCAATATCAGTTGAAGAATCACTGGCCGCCTTGGATGAGCAATCGAGGCTGCTCTACAAGAAGAAGAAGTCCAAGGAAATACTACACAATCTCTCTGGTGGTGGCAGCGAGGAAGACACTGATACACTGTCTCGTGTCGTTGAAAAGCTGAATGGCGCCAATATTGGCGCGTCTCTTCTGCCCGAGCTAAACCTGGCCGACTTTGAGAAGGACGACGAATCGAACGGGCACGTCGCCTTTGTCACGGCGGCGAGCAACCTGCGCGCCATGGCGTACGGCATACCTCCGGCCGACGCCATGGAGACCCGGCGGGTGGCGGGTCGAATTGTGCCAGCCATGATCACCACGACGGGACTGGTTTCGGCGCTATCCTGCCTTGAGCTTGTGAAACTGCTGAAAGGCCTCCCGCTCAACATGCACAGGAACGCCTTCGTCAACCTGGCCCTTCCCTTCTTTGCGTTCACGGCGCCCATGCCCGCAGAGGAGATGGAGGGCGTCAATGGCAACACGCACACGATTTGGGACAGGATAACAATCACGGGCAGCGCCAAGTCCCCCATTGAAGCCTTGACGCTCAGCAAGTTCTTGAAGAAGCTGCAGAAGAAGGCCGGTTGTGGGGACGAAGTAGAGGTATCGAGCGTATCTTACGGCCCGTACATGATTTATGCCAATTTTCTCCACAGTCACGACGAAGAGCTGCTCGAGACTCCAGTGATGGCTGTAGTGAAGGATGCTGTCATTTCAGGAGATGAGGACGAAGACGATGCTTCGTCGTTTGGTGACGATGCCGCAGAAGGGGAGGAGAAAGCTTCTACTGAGCTCACCAACGAGCAAAAGGCGATGCTGTCCAAATTGGAGCAAAAGCGNAGGGGAGGAGAAAGCTTCTACTGAGCTCACCAACGAGCAAAAGGCGATGCTGTCCAAATTGGAGCAAAAGCGATTCATCGATTTGTCGGTGTCCGTTGAAGATCTGGAGACCGGAGAGGAATTTGAGCTCCCGCCGGTGAGGTTGATGAAAGAGAGGCCGCAGGACGAGGAGGACGCAGCACAATGATATGAAGTGTTACCTATTCCCCTTATATCTTCTTCGGCTGCCAATCGTCCGCTTTCAGCTCGTAACTGGCCAGGCTGGCGTTGTCGTCTGCGGCATCCCTCTTGTGCCACGGCTGTTTCTTCCCGCTCGACACCGTCCGCACCAGCGGTCCAAGGTCGTCCGTCTCCTCGTCGCTCCACTGGATCATGTCTTCCTCCTCCTCTTGTCCATTATCAACATTGCTGGGAGGCAAGCTGGCATTGCCTGGAGACTCGTTCCACCGCGAAAGCGCGCCAATGGCGCTGCTCGTGCTGCTCGCATCGTCGAGGTTGCGCGACGACCCCTCGTTGTCGCTGTCGAACCGGGCGCTCTGCTCGTACACCTTGAGGTTGTACCATTCTCCTGGCTTGGTCTCTGCGTGGCGGCCTTCGTCGGCGTCGTCGTCGAACGGATTGACCGGCGTGGCATTTGCCGCAGGACCTCGAGCGTTCGCGGCCATCTGGTAATCGCTATTGTCCACCGTGTCGCCCCGGGAGGTATCAACCGTTCCGCCCCTACTAGACGCCCTGGATGCCGATTCGCCGCCGTGGCTCTGGACCGTGGGGTCCTTGCCCAGGGGATGATCCCAAGTGACGTCGCCGGAGTCCCAATTATTGTAGTAGTAATCTCCCGACGCGGGGTCGAGAATGGCCTCCCACCCCGGCGGGAGCCCGTGCTCGTTCGCGCCATCTCCGTGTTCGCCCTCCTCGTTTTCCTGACCATCCTGGCTCCCGTAGTACTCCTCGAGCTGGTGGACCAGCGTTTCCTGCTCCCCGTGCTTCGCCATGGCCCTTTCCCAGACGTCCTCGTCCGGGGGCGTCCACGGCCGCACCTCGGCCGCATGGCCGTTCCCCTCTGCCACCGGCGGGCATCCCTCCGCGTACTCCTCCCGCACCCTGTCGACCGCCGTGACCAGCTTCATGTCGACGCCTTCCTTGGAGGGGAGCCGGTCCCACGTCCCCTTGGTGGACAGCGTGCCCATGCTGCGGTTGTCGTCGTGGTGCGCCTCCTTCTCCTTTTGGAACGCGGCGACGCGGTCCTCGAGCCAGTTCCGCCGCTTGGCGTCCTTGCTCTCCTTTTTCGTCTTGGCCGCTCGTTTGATCTGAGCACCAAACGAGTGCCCGTCGGCCTCTTCTTCGCCCTCGGCGGTGCGATCGTCGTACCGCTCGTCGCGCTCCGCCGTGGGATAATCGGCCTCGCCGCTGCACTCGCTCCCCTCTCCGTCGCTGTAGTCCCCCTCCTCGCTGCCGCTGTCCTCCGACCCCTCCTCCCCATCGTCGTCGTCGTCCTCGGCATTGTGGAAATTCCACACCTCGACGTACCGACACTCCCCAAACACCCCCTCGTCGACATACGCGCAGTTGGGCTCGTACCCGACATCTTTCTCCAATTTGCTCCCGCACCGTCCCTCCCGGTCGCCGTGCGGCGCCAATGTCGCCTTGCGGACGGGACTCACGCTCACCAGCGTGGTGGGGACGTCGTCGTACCGGGCGCGGAGGGCGTTGATGTTTCCCTGGTCCTTGAGGCGGAGGGAGTCCCGCTCGGACTGGATGCCGACGATGACCAGATGCTGGGCGTGGTCGCGGCGGAACTCGACGAGGGTCGACTCGCGTCGGGCGTCCCCGCAAAACTCCGCAATGGAGCCGGAGTATCCCGTGAAATTGGGCACGTCGTCGTGCGTCCCGTCCCACTCGGCGCCCAGGCGGGGATCGACGGCGAGGGCGGTCCACCCGTAGTGCTGGCTGGCGAGGATGGCCGTCCTTGGAGTCGCCCCCTCGTTGAGGACGAGGCACACGACCGCCCGGGCGTTCGTGTTCGCTCCCGGCATTGGCTCGGGGTCCTTTGCCCGTTGGCCTCTCTGCCCCTCCGGCGCGGGATGGCCGTCGCAGTCGTGCGGCACGAAATATCCCTCCCCCAATGTTCCGTAAACCCGCACCGCCTCCAGCGCCGCCAGGCTCACGCTCGCGTCCCGGCTGTTGGCGAAGATTCCCAGCGCGCTGAGGTTCAACTGGCACGGCATCCCCAGCAGGAGGTCGAGGTACTTGCCGTCCGCGACGTTGGGGGGGCGGTCGCCGTCGCCGTGGCCGTATGGGCGGCCGGCGAAGGCGGCGTTGACGTTCGCTCCCGCACCGTTCGGGATGCCTCCGTGGTTGTTGAGGCCCTCCGCCGCGGGTCCGCCGCAGAGCGCGAGCTCGTTCCCGCCCGCCCCCGCGTTTTGCCGCACCACGAGGGCGCGGGCGTGGCCGCTTTGGGTGAGGTCCTCCCCGCTCTCGAGCAATCCCGCCACATTTGCACCGCCCTTGCCCCCATTCCCGCCGTCCAGCAGGAGCCTTCCCTGCTGGATGCCCCGTTGCGCGTACTCGAGCAACAACCGCTCCGTGTCCGGCAATCCCTTCAATTTGACCGCGCTCACAGTCATGGCGCACGTTCTACAGGTGGGCCCGGGGGCCAGCGACAAGTGGACCGTATAGCGATCCCGCTCGGAGAATTGGGCGCGGGGGAGGGTCCGATGGCACAATCCGCACGTGCGGGAGGTTTGGATTTCCGACGAGGCGGGGTGGTCGGCGGGCACGGCGTCCACCACGGGCTGCCTTCTGGGGGCGTCGTCGGGCCGGCGGTTGTCGCGGGCGACCACGGCGCGTTCGTTCTCGCAGTCGGAGGCGTCGTCGAAGTAGTGGGCCGGCTCCCCCTCGGGCCGATTGGAGGCGTGCCGCTCGGCGAGCAAGCGCTGCCGCGCCGTGGGCCTTCTCCCGGCGGCCTCATCCTGCATGCTTTGCTGCCGGGCCCGGAATTGGGACACGGTCACGCCCGCGGGGACCCCCTCGTCGATTCCTTGGGAGGGTTTGGTTCCCAGGGCGCGCAATGCCGCCGCGCTAGGCTTGCCTTGGGCGCTGCCATTCTTGGAGCGGCGGGGCGGGGGCGGCCTCTTCCGGCGCTGCGCCTTTTCGCCGCGATGGCCCCGCTGGGCCCGATCTTTGCCGGCCGACTGGGACCGCGACTTCCGGCCGGCTTGTCGGCCGCTCGCGTCCTTCGTCGCCGCTTCTCCCCGCCGCTTGGAGCTGCGGGGGCGGGGCTTCCTCGCGGACGACGCGCGCGGACGATCGTCGTCCATTGTCGTCGTCTCGTCCCGCGGGGGCATGCTGCTTGCTGATAGGTGACTCGCGGCGAATGCTGTCGCTCCTGAGCTCCGGGGATGCCTGCTTGGGTCGGCGGCGGTCTGTGTCGGCGGCGCGGCTGGGCTATTGGGGACGCCGACAACGCCATTGTGCCCCGCAGAGGAGAGGTTTGTGCGCGCCCTCCATCAAAAGGGGCGCAGCTAAAAGGGGCTGGTCTAATGTATTGTACTTATTCCTACGTGACCTACTGTAACGAACACCTCCTTCCGTCCTTCTCTCCCCTGGCGCGCTGTCCTCTCGCTCGCCTCCTCTGACGGTGACGGCCGACAACGACGGCGACGGCGCCTCCGACCATGGCCGGCGACCTCCCGCCGCGGGTCCTGACGCTCGTCCTAACAATCGAGTACAACGGATTCCGCTTCGCCGGCTTTCAGAGGCAGAGCGCGACGCCCCCCCGTTGTGATGGCGCTGGCGGTGATTGTGATGGCAGTGACGGGAAAGTCAGTTGCGGTGGAGGAGCCGCGGACCGCTGCAATTCCCGTGTGTCGAGTGGCGCTGGATCGTCGGCGGGAGAAACTGGCGCTGCTGGCAACGGCAGCAAACACAAAAGGAGCGCACCAGACGTGCCATCGCAACGCCACCCCAACAAGCGGGCGAAGAACAACGCAGCGCCCATCACGGTGCAGCACCAGATCGAGTTGGCATTGCAACAGTGGACTGGACTCTCCATCAATACGCTCCGAGTGCGGGGCGCCGGCAGGACCGACAAGGGGGTGCACGCCTCCGGGCAGGTGGTGGCGTTCGACTTTCCGTTGAGATTGTTGGGTTCAGGTAGAAACGAAGATGCTGATGGCCAAGCTGATGCAACAGACAAAGCCAATGAAGTGAGTGCTGGGAATGACGGAGAGGCTCTGTCCGAGCAGTGCATTCCGCTTCTGCGCGGCGCATACGAGACATTGGCAGCACATCGACAATCCAACAACACAGACACCGAAGCAAACAATGCAACAACCCGCACCGATCAATGGCAAATACGACGCGCCATCACCACGCGGCTGCCGCCCGACATTGCAATACGTTCCGCGAGGGTATGGACTAGATCCCATCCCTTCGAGGCGAGGCAGGGGATCTCTCGCAAGACGTACGTGTACCGATTAAGATTTCGCCAACTCTCGTATCTCGGCGGCGATGAGCAAACATCATCATCGACGGCGAATCAACAACCAAGCCTAGACGATGTGCAAAGCCAGCAGATGCATCCAATATGCAACGCCGGTCCCCATCTTCTGCGTCGAGTCGGCGACAACAACGACGTTTGGCTGTGCCCCTGGCCGTTGGACACTGCGTCGTTGCTGCGCCGTGCATGCCACGCGTTCGTCGGCAATCGCGACTTTTACAACTTTGTGCACAAGGAGGAGCGAAAGAGGGCCGACAGATGCAGCGACAGCGAAGGCAGGCCCATGCACGAGATTGATCTGTTTCGATTCGATGTGGACGCGAACGAAGTGGTAGAGGAAGACCCGACGTTGCCTCCGGCGATCAATGCCACATTTACTCTCGAGGCGAGGGGCTTTCGTCGATCGATGGTGCGCAACCTCGTGGGGTTCGTGGTGGACGTGGCAAGAGGTGTGGGCTCCGCAGATGACATACCCGTGCTATTGCGGGAGGAAGAGTCGGGGGGGAGCGATGGAACCTCCGATGGCAAAGCCTTGGCGAGCAGGGTGCACTCTGCTCCGGCGTGCGGGCTGTGCTTGGCCAAGGTAGAATATGAACATGGTTGCTTTCTTTGATCATGATAAACAAACAGATCTCCAGAAGCAGTTAGTTGTGTTGCCACGAAAGCAGCAGTGGCGGTTGTGGTGAAGGGAGCACAAGGTGGCGGGGGCGCGGAGACGCCCCAAAAGAAAGATCCTTTTCGCGTAGGAATCAGTAACGCGATCGGGATGGGACGCGTGGCGCTTGCGAGAAGGTTGAACTTTTGGAGGCTCGCCGGCTCGCCCTCCTTGCTTGAGCTGCCCGCGGCGCCGCCGGGCCGCCTGCGCTGCCGCCGCCCTTGCCTCACTTTTATTGTGCATGCACCAACCATGAAGATCCTTTGCCTCGCCATCTTCACCGCCGCTGCCGCCTCGGCGGAGACCGAGACCGAAGGCTGGTCGGGAGAGCTCCCGTGGACCCTCTATTCAGCAGGAGGGCAGTGCGACGGCAGCGACCCCGCAAATGTCGCCGCTACCGGATCGACGACATCGGTCATCAACATCGAAGGGGAGCAGGGCCTCTGTGAGACCGATGTATTGGATCTTCCCAACGGGAGGACGATGACGATCTACACCAAGTTTGAGGGCGTAGTCTGCGGATCTGACCACACTGAGCTCGTCCTCTACGATTGTACCGATGATACCTGCCGTAACTGCACGGAAACGCCCGGGACAGACGGCGTCGTGCCTGGTTTTGTTCTGCAAGACGTATGGAGCGACCCTCAAGGCTGCTTGGCCTTCTTTCCCAAAGGCAATGTAACGTGGGGTGGAATCACGTGGGAGGACGCCGGCGACGAGCCGGCGACCGCTCAGTCATTCGGTGACTCCGCCACGCTCGTCGACACGCAAGCCTACTGGGAGTACTTGCTCGGAAGTATCTGTGGAGCGGACTGGTTTACCAACATTATGACCACAGGCAATGCCGATAATGCCGATGCTCCGGCTGAAGAGGACTGGACCGGGGAGCTTCCGTTCACTCTTTACAAGGACAAGGAATGCTCGGAGGACGAGTCGAACGTTGTCGCTACTGGCAAACTCATTTCGGTTGAGACCATTTCGCCCCAAGTCCTCTGCGAGACGAGCTCGATGTTGATGCCCGGTGACACCGAGACGACAACGGTGTACACGAAGGTGACAAAGCCTGTGACCGACTGCGGAGATAGGGCGGAGTTCGTCTTGTACAACTGCGTCGATGCGAAGTGTTCCGACTGTGAGGAGGATCCTGAGGGAGGTAGATCTTTCTCTGCTGTCTGGCAATGCTTTCATCACACGCTGCTCATCATTGCTTGATGCGGGTTGCAAAAAGATTTGTTTGTTGAGAACTCCGTGATCAAGGACGCGTACAACGACCCGTCGGCTTGCTACTCTTACGCCACAGAGTACGCGAACGTCTCGCTTGGAGAATACACTGGACCAATTCATGCCCAGGCGTTCGACTCGACGGTCGAGCTTGCCGATTCGCAGGCCTATTGGAGTTTCCTCTTTGGCAACACTTGCGGAGAGGCTTGGTTCGCGGAGTACATCGTGAGCGACGATGTCCCCAGTTCCACTGCCAGTCCTACCAAGGCGCCCACTTCTGGATCTGTCGTGTCATCCGGTGCGGTTTGGGTGACCCTCTTGTGGATCGGCTCTGTTGTCATTGTCGTGGTTGCGTAGACGGAAAGAGCAGTGCATGCAATGAGAAAAGTGGAACAGTAGTTGAATGAGAGCAACGATGGAGGTAGAACTGGATAAAGGGGCGTCGTGCGGCCGTACGTATCGAGTGACGCCACTAGTGAGGACACAAGCGAATTTCTCTGGACACAAACTGCTTG
>JALLAP010000716.1:0-10757 GCA_036939355.1 Thalassiosira profunda | reverse complement strand
AGATATCGAAGCCGCTGTTGCTCCCCATTCTGTCGAGTCGAATGTTGAAGCTGACCCTGCAGCACGGCCTCTGTGCAGACGGGATTGTGGGCTTAGCCCTTGCTGGCTACTCAACGGTGCGTGTGATCTCTCCATGTCGTTCTAGTGGCTTGGCCTACCTCGTCTAACTCTTTCCTTCTCTCTTCCATTGATAGTTCCTCTTTGCAGACGACGTTCCGCTGGCGCTCCAGACAGGACGGGTCTGTGAGGCTTTGATTGCAGAGAGCTCGCAAAAGCACCTGCTAAGGTCGCGGTTGTGCAATGAGGTATGGATGGTGAGTCTCCAGAAATGCATGCTTGCTTCTTTTCTATCCCTTTTGCGCCTCATCAATCTCCGAATCCAAAAGACTCTGAAAATGATACAGCAGCCTATACAGGCGGTAACAGCAGAATTGCCGGAGATGTATCACAGCGCCATGCTCTCGGGAGACATTGAAGGCGCGGCCATGTGCCGTTTTTCGTACCCGTGTGCGTGCAACTGGTCTGGCGCCTTGAGCCTCTCCTCCGTATCTCATCACTTGGTCGGATGTCTGAAAGAAGCGGTGAGTCGAGCAGCCCTGTGTTTGCGATCTATTTCCCTCTGCTCTCCCTCCATGGCTGCTCACGTGTGGCGTTTCTCTAGTCCAAGTATCAACAATCGACAGTGCTCTTCACGGCCATGGTGGCCCTTCAACGCTGTGTACACTTGTCCGGAGAGAGCATCGATGAAGTCGAAATGAAGAGCATGGAGGAGCTGAGGGCTTTGGGAGAGGGGAACGCCTTTCTCGAGTGGGTGGTGTTCGTTTGCCGCCTCGCCAATCACTTTAACATGGGGGAATACGAACAAGTGGCAGAGCTCTCACAGCAGTACTCGGCATCTCACCCAACGCCGTTGCAAACGAAACGCATTCAACACATCCTGCGCAACTTTATGGTAGGGATCAGTGTGATGAATCTCGCTCGAAGCACCAGCAATAATGCGCAGTACAGAGAGCTTGGCGATCAGGCCGTGGCCCTGCTGTCGCAACTTGAAACGATCTCGACGTGGAACTTCCAACACAAACGGTTGTTGCTCCAAGCGGAGCTTCACTACCTGAATCGGGATTTGATCTCGGCAGATAGAGCATACGAGGCGTCCATCCGGTCTGCGCGTGACCACAAATGGCTCAACGAGGAAGCCTTGGCCTACGAGCTGCACGGAGTGTTCTGCGTCGAGAACGGCATGCGCGACAAGGGGACGACGCAGCTTCGGGCGGCGATCGACCGCTATCGAGAATGGGGCGCCACGAATGTAGCCAAGAGAGTGCAGCTTTACGTCGACGGCCTTTCTGCAGCGCAAAGCAAAGCTGCGGGTGATATGTGAGTATTGCAAGCCGCAGCGACAGGGCCATTGTAACAATAGGGCACCGTAGACAACATAATTTGATGAGGATGAAGGCCAAATCTGTTAACCCTTCCCTGCCCACCGTCTCTCTCTTTTTTTTCGCCCCTCCCCGATTTGGTGCACCTCACACCCTACCGGCGCCGGCCAATTGCAACCCAACGCGGCGGCCCCAACGCACGATAACCTAGGACGACCTCGCCAACATACCTGTCTAGCGCTGGGTGAACGGGCGGCGGCGGGCATGGCCGGCGTGGAGCACATGGCGCCGCGAGCCGCCAATACCCGCAGCACCATCCTAATATTGCACACACTGCCCCTCAACGACCTAATGCAAGGGACTGCATGCTTGGAATGGTGATAATTGGTCAAAAACTCAGGTTTCTAGAGCACTTACCTAGGCAAATGGCTGTCCAATGGCTGTCCTGGGCAGGGAAGGGTTAAGTACTACCATACCATATCGTACGTACAACCCACATACAGAACTGCCTCACCCCACAATCAAAAACTCAACACACCCTCAACTCCTCAACCAAACCAGCCCCCCCCACCCAACGATGAGGCTCCTACCGGCCCACCTCCTCCTGCCCCTCCTCGCGGCGCCGGCCGCCGACGGTGGCCTCCTCGACTATTTTCAGCGTGTGAAAGATGCGCTAATTCCTGCGGCGTCCGAGGGCGCTGCAGACGGTGCATCCGGCGCTGGCGTTGGGAGCGCCTCCAAATCCGCAAGCCAAGTTGCAAACGAGGAGCCTCAGGTGGAGGACGCGGCACCGGCCGCGGAGGAGGCCTCCCAGGTGTGCACGGCCGCCGACTACGCCGACGGAACCTGCAGCGAGGTGAACGAGGGCGCCGAGTCCGAAGACGACGAGGAGGAAGAATGGGACGAAGACGACTTCGAGGTGGACGCCGAGTGCGTCGACCGGGACCCGCAGTGCGAGGCCTACAAACAACAGGGGGGCTGCGACGAAAATCCGGGGTACATGACCCATTTTTGCCCCATCGCGTGCGACACCTGCGACGCCGTGTGGGAGGCGGCCAAGGCGGCGGAGTTTGCGACCGAGGGGGAATTCAACGGGCCGTGCGTCGATACGGACTATCGGTGCCTGGATTGGGCGGGGCAGGGGGAGTGCGATGCCAATCCTGGGTGAGTGGAATAGATATGAGGGATGCTGGTATATGAGGGTACTTGCTAACGCATGCTTTGGCCATTGGATTTGCCATCAGGTACATGCTCAAAGCCTGCCGGAATTCGTGCCTGGTCTGCTCTTCTGGGACGAATCAATTTGGCATTGGACAGCGCCTGCCGGGGAAGGAAGAGGCGAAGCCCGACGAGATCGCGAAGACGAAGGAGTGGATCGAAAAGTCGGTGGAGTACATGTCGCGGGTGTGGAAGGAGGAGGAGTTCAACAGGGTGCGGCACAAGTGCAAGAATCAGCATCAGGATTGCACCTTTTGGGCCGCCCTCGGGGAATGCGACGCCAATCCAAACTACATGGTGACCAACTGTGCCCCAGCCTGCGGCTCGTGCGACAAATTAGACATTCGCCACCGCTGCCCCATCGAGGAGGACAATCAGTGCATCTGGGAGCCGGGAGACTTGAACAAGCTGATGGAAACGATTGTGGACGACGCGGACGGATCGGGCGACTACAAGCGATACAATCCCATTGCGCTCTCGCGGCCAAAGCTGAAAGCAGATGGCACCCCGGCCCCTGGCGTGGAAGAGGGATCGAAGGGCGGGCCGTGGGTGGTGTATCTAGAGAACTTTGTTTCCTTGGAGGAGGCCGATCGGCTCGTCGAACTTGGCCAACAGCAGGGATACGATCGGAGCTCTGACGTCGGCAAGGAAAAGCCGGATGGCACCCACGATTCGTTGGTGAGCGAGAGCCGGACCAGCCACAACACGTGGTGCAAGACGGCGTCGTGCTACAGCGACCCATTGGTGGCGCCTGTTATCGACCGAATCGCCAACGTGTCGAAGACGGAAGTGAAGAATAGCGAGTACTTGCAGTTGCTTCAGTATGAACCGGGGCAATACTACCGTCAAGTGAGTGGGTGGACTGCAGAGACTGTTGCCAGTTTCCACAGATGAGGTTCTCACATTTACATTCTCGAATCGCCAGCACCACGATTACATTCCCCACCACAAGGACATGCCGTGCGGCGTGCGCATCCTGACGCTGTTCATCTATCTTAACGACGTTGAGGGTGGTGGTGGAACTCACTTCCCGAAGCTCGATCTCACTGTGATGCCGAAGAAGGGCAGCGCGGTGCTCTGGCCGAGCGTGCGGGACGAGGCGCCCGAGTCGAAGGACGCGAGGACGGACCACGAGGCGTTGCCCGTAACGAAGGGAATCAAGTACGGGGCCAACGCTTGGATCCACTCTCGAGACTTCAAAGCGGCATATGCTATCAATTGCCATTGATGTGAGTTGCTGGGGCTGCAATTGAGAAGAACCTTATTGATTGGGACGGAGGACGTGACAGGAAGATGTTTGACGAAGTGTACTTAGGAAGATGGTTATTGTTCTTCGCAAGTGAGAGAATGCACAGAGGCTGATCAAGACAGGATGATTTCTGTACAGACTGATAGGATGATCAAGGGATCGCGTCTTCGCAACACTGCTAGTTGGTGTTGAGAGTGTCCTCGACTTCGAGATACTTGCAAAGGTTTCCGTAACCGCCCACCAGCTTCTTGTCGAGATACACAACGGGGACCGTCTTGGCGCCCTCCGGAACCAAGTGTGCGAACAGGTGCACTGGAACTTCCACAAAATCCAAACCGGAGTTGACGAGGAGCTGCTTGGCGGCGGCACAAAACTTGCAGACTCGTTTTCCAACGACTACGTTTGGGAAGGGAGGCACAGGATCACTGCCCGTCACCGTTCTGCTAGATTGGACGTGGATCCCGCACTCCTTGCCTTCATCTCTCGAGGGCCGCCGACTGCGAAGAGATGACGACAGCTCCGTCGCTGTAGGAGATGCCTTGTTGTCGACGGGAGGCTTGGCGATGTCTCGAAGAAGTCCATTCAACTCTGGGTGAGGAGTAATGTTCTTGAGACGGAGATAGGCGAGGCATTCCTCGTCTGTCCAATCGAGGATTGGGTGGGCTTTCGCGGGGCCAGCATCAAGGTGGATGAAGTTGAAATGATCTCGATTGGCCGTCTGGCCGCGACGCACCCCGCTGAGAAGGCACTGGACGCCAGATGCCGCGCACTCTTGCTTCAGCGGCACGACCTTGAACACTTCCTGAGAGAGCGCGTGGTAATGGGACGATCCTGGGTGTACTCCGACCTCTTCCATTCCAACCTGGAATGTTTCACGCGCCACTTCTGCCTTGGCGCATGTGAAGTTCTTGAGGCCCAGGAGATCCAACAAACGCCGCCCGTACTCGAGGTCACGCTCGCTCGTTGGGCCTTGCGTGTTGATGTACAGCACACGTATGTTTGGGAAAGCTGAGGCCACTGAAAGTATGTTAGCAATGATCTTGCCGATTGAAAGCATCGAGGCGAAGCGTGACGTACCGAGGGCAAGCATGACTCCGGACTGGACGCCGAAACTCGTCAGCACGGTGACGGAATCGACTCCGAAGTGCTTGACGAGCAACTTAACTCGATCCTCGGCACTGGCCAATGCAAGCCGAAAGTCGAGGTCGTCGTCGTCCTTCTTCTCTTCCCAGATATCGAGCATAATGTCAGCAGAAGCAAGAGGCAGAGAATGAAAGTCGGCTTCCTTGGAAGTGATTTTTTATGAGGGAGTGCTTTGCCTGGAAGCGGCAGCCAGAGACACAACAGGGACAGCAAACGAGCCGAGCACTCCGACAAAGGATGCCTGGCCAAGATTTACCTGCAAGAGCAAGGGCGGTTCTCCTGAGCTTGGGCAAGTGGGAGGAGGAAGAGACACGTGTTGGAAGAGAGAAAATTGCTCAGGCTCGTTGGGTCGTTTCAAAGGGAGGCCTCTGGTATTGGTGTCTTTCGAGCTGCCTGGGCAGCTTTGGGTCGAGCAAACCGAGAGATGAGGCGCACGAGGGGCGAAGGTACTCTCAATTTCAAGCAAACAGGCTTTAGTATGTACATTGCTGTTCGATTGCATTGCATTCTAGAACAGGAGATAAGAGAGACCCAGAGCAATGAATATGTCCATTGTGTTCGTCAAAAGGTACCCCTGGATGACTCCGCTGCCCACTGCCCCTTTCCACAGGTCTCTCAGGTTTGTTCCGATGCCGATGCCACGAAGCCGAGGGCAAACCACCATTTGTTCATATCCATTACAGCAATCTGCACCGCGTCCGCTTCTGCCGATCCCTGAATGACAGGTAGCATGACACTAAGGATTGTTGAGCATAGGAAGTAGCCGAGCACGAACTTCGGGAATTTGTCCCACAGGAAGTACCAGCTGAACTTTGTCTTCCCGTCCTTGCTGGACTTTGACTGCCACCAGAACGCAATGGTGGTGCAGAGGATGCCCAGTCTACGCGAAGCAGGAAGCGACAGGCGTATAAATGAGACTTGACACATGGAGCTTGTGCACATTGTGAAAGAGAATAATGCTCACCCTGAGTTGAGAATGAGCTTGACGATGGCAGCAACCTCCGTCGAGTAGTCGCTAATGATAGCCGCCGATGCAATCACATTTCCGGTCTGATCTACGGACGCTCCGATCCAAGCACCCGCGACCGCCTCGTCCATTCCGACGCCAATTGCAATGTACGGCTGAACGAAGGTGAATATGACGGTGAAAAACGCCACGGTAGAGATGGAGAGGGTGATATCTTTGTTCGAGGCTTCGATGACAGACCCGGTGGCGCTGATTGCCGAAGCTCCGCACCAAGTTGCTCCAACTGCGGTCAAGAGAGCAATGTTCAAGTCCATCTTGAAGAGCCGTCTGCAGCAGATGTAGCCCAATACCAACGCAACGGGAGACCCAACCCAGGCCACCACGATGGCTTGATAGCCCACCTTCGCCAGGATGCTGAATTCCGTCGCAAGAAGCGCCAAGCTACACTTGATGAAGAATTCGCCATCCTTTGACGTGAGCGTCAGAGATGACAGGAAGCTCAACCTCCCAATCGGACTGTTGGTAATGATCATCCCGAAGAGGATGGAGAAAATCGCATAAGACAGCCCGTTCGTTGCGCACCAGCGATTGCGTCCAAGCCACAGCGATAGCGTTGCAATGATGCCCATCCAAGTGAAGCCCTTGGCGTGCGTCGAGGCGGAATTCTTCTCGAACTTTCCCATGCATCGTAGGGCGAAGAGGTACAGCAAACAGAAGTATGCGAGCAGAAGGAAGGTGCCCACGAGAGCATACGCGTCCCAAGCATCGAGTGGATTCGTCTCCCATCGCATTGGACCTGGCACGACGTTCGACGCCCTAGTAGAGTCCTTCTCGTACGGGACGGCGAACACGAGGATCATCGCTGCAACGAGAGGTGCATTGCAGTAAAAAATGAGCACAAGATGTGATCAAAACGACATCTCCGGCATGGTCGCGTACTCACCCATCCCAAACGATGCGAGGCCAATCCAAAGGCTCCACCAGTCCGAGGTGGTCTTCATCTTTCTCCATTGGCCGGTGCAGCAGCTCTCATTGGGCGGGCTCTCCTCGCCGCCGCTGTCCTCGTCGGAGCTCGAGCTCTCCTCGCTCGACGCCACCGTCGACCCCAACTCGACGACCTTCTTGCTTCCATCGCCGTCAACGACGGACGAGTCGCCGTTGAGGCCCATCTCGACGTCCGCATCGCCGAGCGTCGCCTCGACGCCGGCGTCGGTGGGCACAATCTCGCACGTCGTCTCTGCCAGCTCATCATCATCCGACTGGACGAAGCCGGCGTCGAGGAGGAGGCGTTTGTTTGTTCGACGTTCGCCGGCCGGGGCGTTGCTCTTTGTTCCTTTCATGCTGGTTGGTTGCCGGCTGTGTTGCGATTGTTGTGTTGAGGGCGCGATGCTGCTTTTATGAGCGGTCGAGGAGAGGGCATCGTGCTCGTGCCACAATCGAACGTCGTCTTCTCGCTCAGGAAGGGCGGCCGATGCTGCCCGCGCCGTCATTGTGGCTGATACGATCGATGCTGCTCGAGCCGCCGCCACTCCGTCTTCTCGCCATCGCGTTGCTTGGCGGATTTTGGCAAGCCTTGGAAAGGTATCCGGTACTCGTGTCCAGGACACAAAAAGTGCTCGGGCAAGGTGCCTGCATGCTTGCAACTTGCAACAACAACCCCCCACCCCGCCCAGACTGAAGGCGGAAAGAGACGTAGACAGCGGTTTCATCGACTCTGCATTATCTCTCTAGAGCTAAATAGTAGGTGCATTCATCCTTATGCAAGATATCTCCTATCAATATGCACCTCATTTCATTTCCGTCGACTGAACCCCCGGCAACGGCGAGTAGAATGGTCTATCGTCGGCGTCCGGGTAGAGAATATAGTGCTGAACAAGAAATATAAGCTGCCGTGCCATTGTATCCGTTAGAATCAAAGTTCAGGCAATGTCAGAGAGAGACAGTTGCATACGGTCATTTTGCATTGCCCGTAACTCACGTCGAAGCAAATGGTAACCAGCGAAAGCGAGATTTTTGCAGGGTTCCCAGTGATCCCGGTCCAGTCTCGCATATCGGCACAATCTCCCACGAGCTGCACCAGACTCAGCACTCCGCCCGTCAAGTCCAATATTACATTCCAGTGATTCTGCGGTATCGATGATTCCAGAGAGATGTAAGAAGTAGGATGTTCAATGAAAGATTTGACAGTACCGACGACCATCAGAAACGCACCCATCCGACTGTAGACTTCCTCGATCGATTCAGCAGCGCCTGTGGGACGTACTTTCCTATCGTGACGCCAATCTTTATTGTTCCGAGCAGATAGAGAAACCCGAGGAAATCCACCTTCTCTCGGATGAACCACGTGCCGAACACGTACAAGATGCAAAATGTGACGGCGCCAGAGATGACGTAGAGGATCCTCTTCGACGGTGGGCGCACGACAAACGTATCGTACAATCCAATCTGCGAAAGCGTAACCGCCGCCATTACGATCGCGTGACAAGCAAAGGCCACGTCGTTTCCTTGCACGGTAATCTCTCCATCCCCAGACCTTCGTTCTCTGTACTCTTTGATGACGCTCTCGTTCCAGTAAAAATTGGTCGTATAGATTGTGTAGCAAACGTATCCCAGCACATTCAGCACGCAGAAATCGACTGAGAGTCCCCGCGTCGTCCTCCGACTGTAATTGAGAAAGATTTGCGGGTAGAACGAAGCGCTCCAGGCGAGAAAGTACGTGTAGCCCACGATGTTCGACATTGTCGCCCACTGCCATATCCGCGAGGGAAGGCTGGGATTCTTGGGCAGCGCCAGACCGAGGACTATCCCTCCCAGCAACAGGTAAAACGACCACGTGAGGAGGCTGGACTCGCTGCTGACCACCGCTCGGCTGCTGGCGGATACCCCATCGTCCATCGACAGCGTTTGTTGAAAGTGTGGCTTCTCCTTCACATCGCTATGCTCGTCGTCTAAGGGCGATTGTGGTCGTTCTGTCGAGGAGCCGCACTCGCTGTTCTCGTTTCGATGCCGGGAGTGATTGCGGGCGGTGAGGTCGCCGGAGCTGGAGCTCGACGACCCGTTCGCCTCCTCCATTATTGTGGAGGAGTACGTTTTGCTCAATTCAGGCTTTTCTTCTGCAATATTGCTGGCCACATCACACCGTAGCCGAGGGCGTCCAGTGCATCGAGCACGTGCGAGGGTTCGTTCGTTTGTTTGGGTTGAGAGAGCTCTGGCTTTTGGGTGCAGGCACCACGACAGCTGCTCAAAGATACGAAGGAATTTGTAGGAATGCTTGACACCTGTAAATATCTTTAGTGCAGGCTCTGCAGGTGAGCCAGGTGAGCAGAGGCAGAGGAAGCAAAAAAGGCAAAGGCACTCACACATCACAACACTCCCAACGGATCGGCGCGGACCCCGACCCCTATCTTGCCGCGTCATCCCAACTCCACCATGATTCGCCTCCTCGTAGCCACCCTCTCGCTTTCCGCCGCGTCGGCCTTCGTCGCCGTCGGTCCGTCGACCGCGCGGCCCGCCGCAACTTGCATCAATTCCAAGAACGATGCTGGCGCCGAAGTTGTGCAGCAACAGGCCTTTGCTGCCGGCTCATTCGTCGAGTTTGTGGAGAAGAAGCGCACTCACATCGGAAAGATCGACGGTGTGGAGCACAAGTCGTCCGGCGGTGCTCGTTACCAGTGAGTGGATGTCTCTTGGTGCACAAGTTATGTGATTGGTGCATATTGATATAAGATTTGCAAATGATGATTTTGTTAACTACTTACCGCCGATCCTACCTATTCGCCCAGAGTGATCGACAGCGAGGGCAAGAAGTTCAACATTCCGGATAAGGACGTCCGCTACGCCATGGCGTGCCCCAATTCTCCCGGAGCGGCCACCAAACTCTACGATGAGTTCTCTGCAGCGCAGGAGGCTCCCGTGCAGTCCATCCTGGAGGATCTGGACATCTCCCCCGAGCTGCTGGAGATGGCGTGGGAGGAGGCGGCGGCCGAAGAAGAGGGAGCCTCGCACAACCTGACCCCGGCGTCGTTTTTCGAGCTTGTCCACGGACATGCGGCGAACGCCATGGAGAAGTATCTGGCGTGGAAGTACCTGCAGTCGGAACAGGCCCACATATTCTTCAAGGAGCTGAAGTCGAACGGGAGGGTGGTGAGCTTCAAGGCGAAGACTCACAAGGCAGTGCATAACGCCAAGGATGTGTTCTGCCGCACGCACCAGGATGACAACGAGATCTGCTTCGTGTGAGCGTGGCCTTGACGAATTGCGGACGAAATGAGCTACATCCCATTGCTGATCAAAGTGTGCATATTGAGCTCCCAAAAATGCCGCTTGTACAATCATAGGACGAGATGACGAGTTCTTGATGAGGTAAAGCTGAACGAAAGTTTACCCTGGATACCGTACCCACAAAATTCCCCACTGACCTACACAATCGCTTTGCCAGAACCTCCGTTTTATGTTCCCCCCATTTGCCACACACAAACGAGGGGCCCTTCACTACCACTCCAGATCCTCCGGCAGCACTGGCTTGTCCAACGGTATCATGCTCTGTTTGTCCTTGTCCCTCGGAAGCGCCTTGCGCATGTCCAGTGCATCTTCCGCATCACCCCCCGAATAGTAGCCTAGCACTCGTCGATACGTCACGTAGCCGAACTTTTCATACATTGATATTGCCAAGCTAAGTTTGTTGCAAAGGAACCATCGTCAGGACGGTGAAACAAACAAAACAAAAAGATGATATGCACACATCAATTCAACGCACCTGTTGGACGCCCGCACGAACAAATCCACAAAGTGGGCATTGTAC
>JALLAP010000715.1:0-11430 GCA_036939355.1 Thalassiosira profunda | reverse complement strand
TGCTCGCCGTGGCCATGGCCCCCGGCGCCCTCGTCGGCCTCGGCAGCGCGTACACCGTGGCCATGACGGGATTGCCGGAGATGGTGGGGGCGTACAACGGGTTCGGCGGGCTGGCCGCGGCGGTTACGGGATACGGATTGTACCTCGACCCGACGGCAACGTATCTGGTGCGAAATGGCGAGGTGAAGATGGAGCAAACGGACGCCATGCTGTGGGTGCAGGGCATAGCTCTCGTGCTGAGCATCATCATCGGGACGATGACGTTCACCGGCAGCTGTGTTGCCGTGTGTAAGCTGCACGGGTGGATCGCCAGCAAGCCGCGCATCATTCCGTTCCGGGCTATCTCATCTGCCATTATGGCGGCGCTGATGGTGGTGTTTGGGGNTCCGTTCCGGGCTATCTCATCTGCCATTATGGCGGCGCTGATGGTGGTGTTTGGGGCCCTGTCGTTTATGGATGGGTGGAACAACCGGCAGGAGGGCATCGCGTTCCTGGCCATCGTCGGCTTCATCGCTTGCGTGTATGGAGGAACGGCCGTCATGGCCATTGGTGGTGGTGATATGCCGGTATCCATCAGCTTCCTCAACAGTCTGTCTGGATTCAGCACGTCCGCTGCAGGATTCATGCTCTCAAACACGGCGCTGGTCGTCGCGGGTGCCTTCGTGGGGTGCAGCGGGCTGATTCTGACGCTCGTCATGTGCAACGCCATGAACCGGAGCGTTAAGAACGTGTTGATGGGAGGGTTTGGGGACGGCGCCACCAAGTCGTCGAAAGTGGGTGCCGGCGACGGACCAAAGGAGCAACAAGTGGCGAAGCAGATTGCAGCGGAGGAGGTGGTGCAAGCACTGACCTCGGCCCGGTCCGTCATCATCGTGCCTGGCTATGGTATGGCTGTGGCGAGAGCACAGTACTCCATCAAAGAGCTGACGACCCGCCTTCGTTCTCGAGGAGTCAAGGTGCGGTTTGCAATCCACCCCGTCGCTGGGCGAATGTGAGTTTGATACCGTTCGTGGCACATCTTGTGCAAGCATTTCGTCTCATTGAGCGAATCGCTCTTTAGGCCCGGCCACATGAACGTCCTCCTCGCGGAGGCACAGGTGCCCTACGACCTCACGCTCGTAATGGACGACATCAACCCGGACTTTCCAGAAACGGACGTCGTCCTCTGCTGCGGCGCGAACGACATTATCAACCCCGGCGCGGAGGACGACCCAACTTCGCCCATCGCTGGCATGCCCGTCCTCCAGGTTTGGAAGGCGAAGCAGACCATCGTCATGAAGCGCAGCCTTCGCGTGGGATATGCTGGAGTCGACAATCCTCTCTTCTTCAAAGAAAATAACAAGATGTATCTGGGCGATGCAAAGGAGATGGTCGACAAACTCGTGAACCTCATGGGCGAGACAGTGGCAAAAACGGAGAGCAACGACGACACTGCTGCCACACACCCCTCATTGGATGTCGAGACGCCGGTGGAAGTGGCGCAAAAGGCAACTGACAAGTTCATTGCCGAGATTCCAACACTTCAGGCGGACGCATATCTCACCGTTGGAGTGACGAAGGAGAGTGGCGACGACGAGCGCAAGGTAGCGATTGTTCCGGAGGGCGCCAAGCAACTGTTGAAGGCCGGGATCCAGGTGGTGGTGGAGTCCGGGGCTGGAGATGGCGGGGCTTTTTTCGACAGCGAATACGAGGATGCCGGAGCAACGATAATTGGCACGGCTCAGGAGGTCTTCGACGCGTCGGATTTGGTAGTCAAGATCCGCGAACCGGCGCATCACCCAGTCACTGGCAAGCACGAGATCGACATGCTCGGCAAAGGAAAGAGTCTTATTAGCTTCCTCGGGCCTCGAACGGATGCTGGGAAGGAGCTGATGGAGAAGGCAAAGACTGCGGGCGTCAATCTGCTGGCGGTGGATGCCATTCCGCGCATTTCCAAGGCGCAGAATCTCGATGTGCTTTCTAGCCAGGCGAAGATCGCCGGTTACCGAGCCGTCGTGGAGGCCGCCAGCGTCTACCAGCGTTTCATGAACCACGAGAGCACCGCTGCCGGCAACTTTCCTCCGTCCAAGATCCTTGTGGTTGGCGTTGGAGTTGCCGGCCTGGCTGCCATCTCCGTTGGACGCAATATGGGAGCCATTGTGCGAGCATTCGACACGCGGCTCGAAACCAAAGAGCAGGTCGAATCGCTGGGAGGAGAGTTCCTTGTTCTCAACTTCGGCGAGGACGGCGCCGATGCCTCCGGGTATGCCAAGGTCATGAGCGACGAGTTCATCGAGAAGGAGATGGAAATGTTCAAGGAGCAGGCAAAGGATGTGGATATCATCATCACAACGGCAGCCATTCCGGGACGAAAAGCGCCAGTTCTCATAAAAGAGGAGGCTGTGGACGAGATGAAAGCCGGCAGTGTGATCGTGGATCTCGCCGGAGCTACGGGCGGAAACTGCGCCCTCACGAGGAAGGGCGAAACGTACGTGCACAACGGAGTGACAATCATTGGCGGCGACATGACGGTAAGCAGCGCTGATACCCTCATTCGTTCTCTTTCGCTTCGCAAAAGCTTACGCTCTTCGATTCGACTTGCAGAATCAAGCAATGGCATGGCAGGCATCGACGATGTTCAGCAACAACATCGTCAACCTCTTCAACATTTTGTGCAAGGGCAAACGACTCGACATCGACATGACGAACCAGGTCATTCGCGGGATGACCTGCGTCTACGAGGGCGAGATTACGTTCCCTCCTCCATCCAGCGTAATGAAAACCAGCGTTCACGCACCCCCAGCGCCGGCAGCCACGTTGGAATCTGCCAAGCCCAAACAAAAGCCGTCGATTCTCTCGAAGAGAGTCCTCGACTTGGCTCCGCTCGGCGAGTTCGTGGCACTCGTCGTCGTGGCTGTCTTTTTCGGGATTGTCGCTGCGTATGCTCCCGTTACCTTTGCGCAACAGCTGGGATACTTCATTTTGGCTGGATTCCTCGGCTACTACCTGATCTGGGGCGTCGACCCGTCGCTCTTTAGTCCGTTGATGAGCGTGAGCAACGCTCTGTCGGGCGTGGTGATACTTGGAGGGATGCTCATGGTCTCGCTCGATAAGGGATCGGCCGCCAGCGTCCTTGGCTGCATTGCGACGAGCGTTGCCGCAATCAACGTGTTTGGAGGCTTTGCTGTATCTTATCGAATGCTGCTCATGTTTCAAGAGAGCAAGTAGATAATGATGGTGTACAATCCAGAGTATTTTGTTTCACTGGCTTGTCTTTGGATCATTCTGTTGAAGAGGATGATTTCCCTGACAACTCACGATAGCAATCGTCAATGAGCTTCAGAGCTGCCAAACCCTTCTCCATAATGCTTATGATGCAGTCGTCGGCGCCGTGGTCGTCAGATTCTGGATGGGTGGGATTGATGCGTATCAAAGTAGCATCTCCACCGCGAACGGTGAGCTCTCCCGTCAGCCGCTCGGCAATCACTCTGCACGTAGGAACGTTGTACCCGCACCCGATCTCAAGGATGGCCACCTTCACTGGTGGCTTTGGATTGTCGGTATCTTCTTTTTCGGCCGCGTCTTGTGGCTCTGTCGGCATAGTAACGTCCACTGCCTGGTCAGTCTTTGCGACAGTGCTCTGGTCCGCAGTGCCGCCTTCACTTTTCTGTGTGACAGCAGGCGTTGGGTTGACCATCGGATCCGTCTTTTTCTCTGTCGAGGGCTCTGAAACGTCCTCCCAGCCCTTTTCACTGATGTTGTCATCCGATGCAGTGCTCACGCTCTCGTTGTCAATCCCTTCGACCCCGCGGCCTCTCCATTTGCATAGTTTTAACAAGCTCTGGGTCCACCTCTGCCAGCGTTGCTCCTGCTTTAAGTTGTACACCCAGTCTAGGTCATCAAACATGAGCACAGCCGGGCGAGCAGCCTCCTGGCAGCGTGGACACCTCGGCCAGTTTTCATTTGCGGCGATCGGGAGGAAATAATTCTGCGCTCCCCCATCCATTTCCCCGTTAGTTGCAGCGCCAGTCGGTGGATGCATATGTCGAAGAGGGAAAAGTCGCGGTTTCCCGTGCACGTCGCCTACATGCGCTGGCATATTGGCCTCTCCATCACTTTCTAAAGCGCGAGTTTCGCGTTGTTGGCTTTGCTCAGTCTCTCTCGCAAGATGATTCCGCAGCGTATCCTCCATCAGCCCGCCCAGTGCAGTAGCCGTATCATTGTTTGCGTCTTCGCGCTCGGTCATGGAGGACTTTCTGCGTTTCGAGGCAGGGAGATTGTCACTGCCAGTGGACTCAGTTCCCATCATCGTTTTCTCACGAGGTGCTTGCATTGTGTTGCAGTCGACAGTGAAGTGGTGATCCATCGGCAGCCGCCACAATCTACGTTGCCACTTCTCCTCCTGCTCTGTTTTGTCGCCGATGTTGCGATTGTTATCGCCGTTGCAGTCACTCCCATCCAGCGAGCCTCCATGCATCACCGTAGCATTGGTGCCGCACGCAAAGTTGTGGCACTGCCACATCTCGACGTTGCCGTGGCACTCCCGAATCTCGTGCGATTTGAACACGTCGAAGGAATGCGCGTCGACGTTGGATGTAAACACGAAAAAGGCTCCGGCCCGCTCGGTTGGGGAAACGTAGTAGGGCTCGTCCTCGTCGTCTTCCTTGAAGCGAAAGAAAGAGCCGCTGTCGTGGCTGCTTTCGCTTCCATCGTCGCCCAGCTCGAGCATGTGCGTGATCCTTCGGATATCTGTTGCCACCTCTGTCTCTGACCTTTCAATGATTGCATCGTCACCGGTTCCAGTTGCACAAACGTTCTTGTCCCGCCCCCATCGCGCAATGATGTCGTAGCCATCGTGCGGACTGACCCTTCGGTAATCGTTGCTGCATTGTCCCCAAAAGCCGTAAAAGTACTGCGGATGATGAATGTCGTCTTCGTCAGAAGGGCGTTCGGGGTGCAATTCCTCCTGATAGCTGTGGTTCTCGCTCCCCTCCTCATTGTCAATGCCACCTCTGCCTCCAATTCTGTACGGTTCCATCGCGTTGCTATCTTGCCGTTTGCTTTCGCCATTCTCTCCATCGCCCTCTTCCCTCACCTCTCCCTCCCCGTTGCCACCGCCATTCAAGTCGTCAAAATCGCCAAAGGCGGGCGGGCGGCACAAATCCCGGTACCGCCACCCCTTGCTCCGGTACGCCTCGATGTCCGCCACGTCGAGGTACGTCGCCAAACCGCTGTCCGCACTAAACCCCGCGCCCGTCACCACCAGCAACACGTCCGCCTCGTATATCTTCTCGGCGGCCAGTCGGCAGTACATTCCGACGTTGGACTTCAAGTGCGCGGAGACCTCGGGGTGGGAGGAGAAGGGGTCGCGGAGGGCGCGGTCGAGGATGTCCTGGAGGCGGGTCACATTGTTGTCCTGGGAGGCAGGGGTAGACGGGGCGGACGGCCACTGCGTGGAGTCTGAGGTCGGCGATGGTGCATCCTCTGCCGCAGCATCTGGCGCGGCGTCCGTGGATCGCTGCAGCTGCGGGCAATTCTCAGCAACACTGCTGTTGCAGCCGTCGCCGGCACCGTCGCTGGCGCCTCCGCCGCCTCCCCGACCCTCGTTGTCGCTCATATCTCGGGTGTTGCAAATATTCTTTCCGATACAATAGAGGATGTTGCAACTTTGTATACACCGCCTCACTGCCTCATCACACCGCCCAGCAACAACCCGCCCAGATTTACAGCTACACCTGCACCGCCGGAATGGAGGGACAGCAGCAGTTCTTCCAATCGTCGCCGAACGAGGGGTTCAGACGACGACTAGTGACTCGCCGTTTGCAACCCGTGACTCACATCACTTTCCACCCCCGTGCGTCCCCCTTGGTCCAGCCGATAACGATGGCAGCATCCGAGCCGCCCGAGCGCCACTCCGTCGTCCTCATCGGATCGTCGGGGGGCGGCACCGCGACGCTCGGACACACCGACCCGGTTGAGTTGTTGACGACCGTTCATAGGGAGCTGCTTCGCGTAGGTGATGGCATCGCATTTGCAAGTGATGGGTCCGCTGATGGCGGTGGGGGCGATGGCAAAGATGGAGGAGCCGCGCGGCGCCGAAGAGTGTGCGTAGGACTATCGCATGCCATCTTTGTATCGCTCCGCGATGGATCGGGCTTTGACTCTGTGAAGGAAGAGGAGTGGCGCCCTGCTGCCGGTGGCCCAGGGGGGCCCACAGCAGCTCTGTATGCGGTCGGGTTCGAGCAGGGAGCAACGGGTGATTGGAAGGCCATCAATGGACAACCGTTCCGCGTAACTCTGGTCAAGGAAGGACCGCTGACACAAATCAACAATCTTGCGCAAGATATGGACGTGTCTCTAAGCGAGACCATCTCCCGGAGAAATTCGCCAAACAGCAGTGAACCTTCGATATCCGCCATGATTTCAATGTCGAGCGAGCCCACCACAATCCACGCTGAATCCCTCGGTGCGTGCAATCCATTGGACGGCGTGGACCTTCCCATCGTTGGCTCGGGCGGCACATCGCTCAGCCGCATCGCCTCACTGTACGATCTGAGAATCGTCGGCAACTCCGGGGGCAGCGTGGCCTCCACAACTTTAACCAAAGCTAGGAGGTGGGCGAGGGGGCTGGCCGAGGAATGGGGCATGATATATGATGCCAATTTTGCTCCAACGGGCGGTGGATTGGTTGGTGAAAGGGCAGACGCGCAATTGGAGGCACAGACAAGCGCGGTGTCGGAGTCACCCGTGCCCACAATGAAATCAATTCTGGAGGCAGCGCTACCGGCGTTCCTCTTTGTTTGCCTTGCCCTCCGCTTGTTGGATACCTGGGCTGGCGGTGGCATGGAAAATACACGCCTCCCTGCACAAGGCGACGAGCAGAGGGAGCATTCGCCAACATCAATGATCAGGTTCGCTCTCCGGCATCTTGTGCCGGTGACCACGTGCTGCATTTTGGCGGCCACCTCCCGCAGCGCATCCGTCTCGAATCAACCAAACGAAGACCAAAGCACGCTGCTTATGGTAAGCCACTGCGCTTGTGCAATCGTTATTTCTTGTACCATAGTACTGATATACATGCCAACGCACAGTCTGCGGCAATAGCTGGGGTACTTGCGTCTGCATCAGCATCGCAGGAGGCCGTTTCAACGCATTATAATGGCGGCAGTGCGCTTGCCGGCTTAGTTTCTGGCGCACTGGTCCCTGTAGTTCTGTCGAAAACTTCTCGACTCTGCAATCGCTACCACGTGACGGCCACCATGACGAATATACTCTGTGGCGGAGGAGTTGGCATGCTCGTTGGGATGACGATGCACCTATCGGGCATTGCACGCAGTTTGAGCCTCGCAACAGGCGCCGTCAGAAGCCTGATTCGTTGGAGACGAGTGATACCTTTTGCGAGCGAGTTACCACTATCAATCTCCGATCTGCTGTCGCGCGCGCTTGAGACATGCCTCTTTCCTGAATTGCAACGAATGCAGGAGCAGTGCACGAGAATGATTCCACACACGCCCGCACTTCTTCAAAGCATGCTGAGTTTCAAGGCGCCAGAAGGAGGTTGTTCGTTAGAGTCGTTGCCGGTCCCTACGGGCCTTGGGTTTCTCTTCGGCTGTTTCTTTGTGTATGGCTCAAAGATTGGCCTGTATCACTCACTCTTCCTCCCAGCAATCCTATTGGAGATGGACTCCGCGAGTAAGGGCGAGGAAGCAAGTTTGCTCGGGGCGATTGACGAGTGCACGTTAGTCATGGTGTGTTCCGGCATCTGCGCTGCAAACTTGATTCTTCCTCCTCAAGGAAAGAAGTCAGAAAAGAAGAGTGGCGGAGGTATTGCATCGCTCTCCTGGCAAGCTTTGAAGACGAACATTCTCTGCGGGGATTTTATCGAGGCCGCATACCCTTCGATGGAGCGGTCTGCAATGGTCAACGGAGCCGCCTACCTTGCCGCGGGTCTATCTACCGAAGTACTATTGCAGAGGCGCGTCTTGAGCACGGCGTATTTACCACTGCCATTGTCCATCTGGATCTCCAACGATCGCTGGGGAATGGCGATCGCCAGTTCCGTTACATTTGCAGTATCATTCCTTGGAACGATTGCCTCTAATGCCGTGTGTTGACATGAAATAGATTGCATTAGAACATTACATCAACATTTTGCCCCAGTTATCTGGAAACCCCGCCCTGTGCCCTGTCGCTTGCGGCCCGAACTCTCACTAGCATGGCCCGCACGTGGCCTGCCCATTCAGCTGCCTCTGGATGATCGTCTCCTCTCCCACCACACACATGGTCCGTCCATTCCGCATGCACATCAAGGATCCCGTCTCGGTCGTTGGCGTCTCCTGCAGGGACCTGGTCGCACCGCTGTCAGTGGACGTTTCTTCGGTGGTCTCTCCATCGTCGATCTCTTTCACGCACGTGTTTCCAACGCATACGGTCGGGCAACTTGCGGAAGCGCCCCCCTCGCCATCGCAGCACCCGCACTGATCTCCCTTGAGCTGCCGGTTGAACGTCTCCTCGTCCGCGACGCACTGCGTCTTGTACCGGCCCCGCTTGGGGTTGCCGATAGATCGGCACATGTAGTAGCCGGTCGTCGCATCCTGGAGGAACCTCCCACCGCCATCCTCGGACGTTTCGCCATCGTCAAGGGAACAAGACACCGCGGGCCCCTCGACCGAGCAGGGCCCCGATGGGCACCCGCCATCGCAGCACCCGCACGTGGCCCCCCGTCCCTGCATGCGCAGCACCTGCTCCTTGGCGACGCACATAGTTTGCGTCCTTCCGCCCTGCCCCTTTTTCCGGCACATGTAGGATCCAGGCGTGGTGGTTCCGTCGTCGTTCTCTTTCTCGCAGTCGTCGCCCGCGTCGCACGTCCCTGTGGGGCAGGCTCCAGTGTTAGCCTTCCCGTCGGTGACGGGATTGGCAAAGTCACAGCACCCGCACGCCCCTCCCCGGGCGAGGAGCATCGACTGCTGCTTGGCCTGGCGGACGCAGAAGTTCGCCACGATCTCCTTGCGGGCGTTCCGGAGCCGGCACATTTGGACGCCGCCCTCGTCACACGTTTCGGTTTCGGCGGGGCAGACGTCTCCCCCCGAGTTGGGGTTGCCGCCCCCACCTCCGCCTCCTCCTTGGCCGCCCTGCTGTTTGTCGGGCTTGTTCGGATTGCCCCCGCCTTGGTTCGGGTTGCCTCCCCCGCCTTGGCTGCCGGAATCCTCCGTGCCATCCTCGGTGTCGGGGCCTGTTCGAAGGGCAGGAAAAATATACCATAGCGATTAGTTGAAGGTGCCAATTGACGAATGGATGTCACAAGAGAAATGCCATCTCGCTCACCAGTATTTCCCCCGCCTCCTCCGCCGCCGCTGTTTCCATTTCCTCCTGATCAGAACGGAGAGGTGGACATCAGACGGGGGTGTGTTGCAATGCAAATCGTATTGCAAGTGGAACTTGCAAGTCACTCACCATTTCCATTTCCCCCTCCGCCTTTGCCGCCTCCACTGTTTCCATTGCCATTTCCTGAGTACATCCCGGCAAGGAGGCAGACGTCAGAGACGATGGTTTGCAATCAAAATAAAAGTGCGCACATGACATGTCAATTACTCACCGTTGCCGCCGCCGCCGTTCCCATTTCCGTTGCCTGCGACGAGCATACCAAATAAATGATGAGATGAGTCCGCCATTAAGTAGTTCGACGACAGCTCTCGCCGGGCCGTTGACGTTGCACCTGAACAACTTCCAACACATTGCACGCACACGCGCATCGCACTCCCTAGACGCACCGTTGTTTTTGCCGGAATTTCCCTGCAGCGCCCGTTCATCAAACGCGCCGCCCGCGCCCACCTCGGCCCCCGCCACAGCCGCGGCCGTCGCCGCCAGGATCACCAGGGAGAGCTTCATCGTCGCGTTGCCGCTGCTTGTTGTCAGTTGCAAGTTGCAAGTGAATGCGAGTTCAATCAAGTTCAAGTCTTTGTGGGCTCATAACCGCTCTGACACAACAACTGCCTCAACCTGCCCAAAGATCAGCCCCAATCATCTGCCTCATTCAAGCTTCGTCGGGAAAGGTGAACGGGTGAAAAGTTGCAACAAGTTGCAGCAGTGAAGCTTGCAGCACCTCGACGTCAGCGCCCCATGGCATTAGGGCTGTTAAAAAAATATTTTTGCATTTTTTGCTTATTTTGAGGCCAAAATATATAGATAACAGCTCTAGCTTGCTCTAGCTTTCATATACGTCGTACACCTACGTAGGCTATGTACGAAGTACCGTACGTACATAGGGAGTTCCCCTGGTACTGTTTCTACGTGTAGGAACTCGTAGAGTGATTTTTGCATATTCACTTGTATATTTGGGGTTTTGGAATTGTATATTTTTAACAGCCCTACATGGCATGGCTTTGGGCATTGTGGGCACCCTTCCGCGCCCCCCACCCATCGCCATGACGCCCCGCGCCCGCGCCTCCGCGGCGGCCATCTTCCTGGCCGCCCTGCTCACCGAGAGCCGGGCCTTCGGCCTCGATCCGTCCCGTTTTACGAGACCCCTCAGAGCTGATGGCGTCGGCACTTGCCGCCGATCATCGGATGGTCCACCCATCAACAACAGCCACCCCCTCAAACGCGGCGCAATCATCCCCAACCGCCACGCAAAACAAACCCTGACGCAGCTCCGCGCCGGCGCCGCCGCCATCCCGCCGCCCGAGCCCCCCACCAACCTCTCCCTCCTCAAGTTCTACTTCCCCTGCCTCGCCCTCTGGATCTCCGGGCCCCTCCTGTCTCTGGTCGACACCTCCTTCGTCGGCCTCTCCGCCGCGGCCAACGCCGCCGGGGGCGCCGGGAGCGCCGCGCAGCTCGCCGCCCTCGGCCCCGCCACTACCTTCATCGACGGCAGTTTATATCTCTTTGCGTTCCTCAATGTGGCCACGACGAATCTTTTTGCGAGCAGTCTGGCGCGGGGGACGAGCGAGAAGAAGAATCGGGCGGGGAACGACGAGCGGCCCGGAGAAGGGGTGGTGCGGACGGCGGCGAAGATCAGTTTATATTCGGGGGTGGGGCTGATGGTGTTTCTGCTGGCGGTGGCGCGGCCGCTGATTGCGCTGTATGTGGGTGAGTGCCGATGTCTGTTGATGCATGTTGCGTTGTTTGGTTGGAGTGAAGATGTCTGGGTGGAGTTGAAGCGATGCTCATTGCAAAGCGTGTGTGAGACGCCGCTGTCTGTGGAGTTTGGTCGGGCCAAACATCTTTGCATTTGGCTCTGCTCTTGATGCTTTGGATGTGCACATCTAGCTCATTTATTTTGTACTTTGCACACTGACAACCCACGTTGCAAAAACGCATCCAAAGGCCCGGAGGCCGCCGCCTCGCCCGGACTGCTCGATGCCGCGCACGAGTACGTCCAAATCCGGGCGCTGTCCATGCCCACGTCCCTCCTCGGGGGCGTCCTCCAGGCGGCGCTGCTGGGCGCCAAGG
>JALLAP010000714.1:0-10769 GCA_036939355.1 Thalassiosira profunda | reverse complement strand
GTAGTCGTGGTCGCCGAACGCGCGGGAGACGCCGAGGAGCTCCTTGTCGGAGAGCTTGACGCGGTGGACGGCGGTGAACTCGCCGTCTTCGTCGTCGTCGGAGGGAGGGACATGGTCGGTCTGCACGGTCAGGCCGGCCGATTCAATCCGAGACCGTTCTTCCGGGAGATCCGGCTTGTGGTCCTCCGACATGGGCACGACGTCGAGTTCGGACGGTTCCCAGCACGGCTTTGCGGCAGCCTCTCCATTATTTGCAGCCTCCTTCCTCCGCACGAGGATGCACCGACTATCCCCAACATTGGCCACGAACACATACCGATCGCTCGCCACCGCCACAATCGCCGTGGTGCCCCCGTCCCGCGGCCGCGCCCTGTCGGTCCGCAGCGCCTCATCCAAATCGTAGCACGCCTGCGTCAGAACAGACTCCATCGGCCCGTTCCCCTCGCTATCGTTGCAGCCGTAGTATGCGGCCGCCCAGGAAGGTTGGGATGTCAGCGCCCCCTCGAGGCGCGTGGCAACGAACTCGGACGCGTAGCCGCCGTCGCCGTGGCCGTCGAAGACCCCAAAGAGGCCCAGCGTGGGACCCAATGGCGATGCAGCAGCGGCCGCGTCGGCATCCTCGGGCGCCGGTCTCGTCGGCAAGCCCTCCCCCGCCTCGTACAGCGGGTACCGCGCCAAGATCTTGTCCTCCATCTCGATCCGCCAGCCGTTCATCTCGGCCGCGGCGAACCTCAATTGCAGCCGTGGATTGTTTTGGCCGTCGCCCGCCAGGGGCGCCCCCTCCAAGATCGTCGGGGGCGTCCCGAACGGCGTCGCGTACTGCGAGCTCGCCGCGCTCCCGGGCGTCGCGTGCCGTCCGCGGCGCTTCCCGGGCGTCGGGCTGAGGTAGCTGCTCGTCCCGCTAATCGTTGTAGCGGCTCCCATACCTCCAGCGGGCACCGGGCTGACTCGTCCGCGCGGCCCGCACCGCTCCCGGGGCGGCGTCCGTCCCGCCCCCACGATGCTCCGGTCGCCCTCCTCGTACAGGAGCTTCTCCAATTCGCCCCGGTTCTTTTTGGCTTTGGGCACGGGCGAGGTGGCCGCGCGGCCGAGAGGAGTGGTGCCCGAGAGGTCGACCGGGGCCGTCGGGCCGGCGAATTTGGGAGAGCGGAGGGGCGACAGCCGCCCCGCGGGGCGTTTGGGGGAGCGCTTCGGCGATCGGGACAGGGGCGTCTGGCGTTGCCGCATTGGCGATTTGGATTTGGGCGCCGCCGCCGTAGGCGTTTGGAGCGTCATCTGCGCCGCGGCCTCGGAAGTCGACAGCTTGGCCAACTCCTCGCCCAATTCCTCGACCTCTTTGGGCCCGCCCAGCGAACCCGCATCCTCCTCGCCCTCCTCTCCATTGTTGTCGACGTCCTCCACGATCATCCTTGCCATCATCCGGTCCCAATCGTCCATCCGCGCGGCCATCTCCTCATAAGCCTCCTTCAGCATCTTCACGACGTCCACGTGTCCCTGGCCGGCGGCGACGTGGAGGGCCGTCTGGCCCTGCAGGTCCCTTTCATTGAGGTCGATCTTGGGCCTCGCTCCCTCCCCATCCTCGCTGTTCTCGTCGTCGTTCAGCTCGTCCACTGGTCCGAGGGACACCCACCCCTCCAGCAAGTAGGCAACGACCTCCCCGTTCCCCGCGTGGCACGCCGCGTGCAGCACCGTATGCCCGTCCGCCAATCCCAGGCTCGCCATGCCCGCGCTCCGACACAGGACCAACTGGGGCTGGTTCCCCAGCAATTTGTCAATCTTCTTTACTCCCTTGCTCTTCGCGGGCTTGCCGTCCTCCCCCACTTTGGGCGCAATGGGTTTTCCGTCCTTCCCCTTCTTCGGAGGCTTGGGCGGCGCCCCGCACAGGGAGAAGAGGGCGTGCTTCGCCTCCCACTCGGACGTGGACCCCGCCGCCGTTGCGGCGGTGCGGGCGCACGCCTCCAGTACCTGTTGCTGGAGGCGCGACTGCTCGTCGTCCGTTGTTGCCGCTTGGGCCGAGTGCCATTCATTGTTGAGTGCGGGGGTGTTGGCCGGCGTTTGGGGCGGCAGGGACGAGAGAGGGGTGGTCGGATGCGCTTCCGCTTTCTCGGTCGCATTCCCCCCACTGCGCGCTCCGCCGTTGGCTGTTGCGGGTCCGTCCGCCGGGGTCAGCTTGTGGCAATGCCGGCACTGCACCATCTTTCCGGGGGGGTGCACCGTTGCGGGCGCATCTCGGTGGACGATCATCGCCGCTTCCGCCGCCGGCTTGGACTGCGCATCGCCCATCTCCTCCAACTGCGAGTGCGACTCCCCGCCCGCCGAAGGCTTTGGCTTGGTCTCGCTCCGGGGCGCCACGATGGACCAGAAGGCGCTCTCCTCCTCGCGGTGCACGTCCGAGGATGCACCGTCTTTGGTGGCCGACTCCTTCTCTGGGCTAAGGGGGGCCAGGATGTCGGTGACTCCGAGCTCGGCGAACCAGTGCGAGATGAACATTGTGAGAGGGGGGCGTTGGAGAGGGAGGGGGTGCGCGGCTTTTCAGTCCACCGCCATCGACGCCGCGGTGGGGCGGGGGGGGAGGGAGTGAGAAGGGGAGCAAAAAATCACGGCGAATAATACACGTGATTTTCTTTTTCCCTATGTCCAGCCAGCTGACTTTGTGTGTTCCCCCGTGATTTCCCGGACCCGTGACTCTGGAGGGAAGGTGAGTGGAGGACCGAACCAGAACAGAGGCGACGACGCGGCGGCGTGGGCGGGCTAGCGGGGATAACGGGCACATTATGCGGCAAGAAGAGCAGGCGCGGGCGGAGGCCGAGGCGCGTGGCCTCCGCTCCCAACTGGACCAACTTCTGGAGCGCTTCCGGGTGGACCCCGTGCTAGGGGATGCCGGGGAAAGGGCGTCAGCCCTCGTGGAGGAAGTGCGGCAGGCGCTCGAGGAAGAATTCGTGGTATTGGTGGCGGGCTATACCGAGGAAGTATTGCAATTAGCGGTGTTGATGACGTGTGAGTAGTTGCAATCTGTGCATGCACGGATAATATGTCATTATTTGATGTACTGACCTGATGTGTGCTGTGATGTGTCTGCAAAAACAGACGACGAATCGAAGAGGCTGCCCATCCACCTGGCCTGCGACAAGAACGCCCCTCTCTCCATATTGGAGAGCTTGCTCGAGGCAGACATCAACAAGCAATCCATCACGCTGCCGGACAAATGGGGCGATTTGCCCTTGCACACGGCCTGCAGCCGCCATCAGACGGAGGTGGTGCAATTGCTGGTCGACAGCGACCGATCGGGGAAGACTCTGTTTACCAAAGCAGACAACGGATCGCTCCCGATCCACTCCGCCGTGAGATACGGCGCCCCGGCGAGCGTCGTCTCGTTGTTGCTGGAGAACAAAGAGAGCCGCCGCACGCTTCACGAGCCAGGGTTCTACGGTCAGCTGCCTTTGCACGCGGCGTGCCGGAACGGAGCCCGCCCGGAAGTGATAGAGCTGCTGCTGAAATTCGATCTCGACAACGAGACGGTGATGAAGGAAGACAATGTGGGTCGACTGCCGGTGCATTTGGCGCTGCTGCACACGACCGAGAGTCAAATTGAAGTTGTGCAATTGTTGCTGCAGGGGATGTTGTGCCGCATGGAAAGCAAGGGACTGGAGTTGTGGAAGGCCGATATGAAGCGGTTGCTGACGAGCATGCAAACGCACGAGAGGGATTTTACCACACGCGACAAACTCGACATGGTGTGCGAGGCAATACGGGAGTTTACTGAAAAAGTATTCACGCTGGAGCTGGCCGTCTGGAGGGCGAGCTGTTTGCAATTCGATGCTGGATTTGCATCGATGGAAGAAGTGCTGCAACATCAATCGTCAATATCGGAGGGCCCGTTCGATGCGCATGCGTACAAGGTCGAACGTCGCATACGAAGTGGGGCTGACATTATCGTTCGCGACGTGATCCCGTTCATCGAGCAAGAGCCGGTGGAGGAGTTGATACAGAAATTCAGGGAGTATTAATAAACTCTGAAGAAGTTGAGCCAACTGATCGCTATGGTATTGTGTCACTTCATTTGCCTCCTGTCTCGCAATTTGCCTCACAAACAAAAGAGGTGGGAAAAGGGGTCGACACACAGTCATTCTTCTAACATGTCAGCCCACACGTTTGCCACTTCAGGATCTTCCCGTCTGCTCCAGATTTGACGGAGTAAACGCGTTTGGTGCTCGTATTTCTCTCTCGTCTCGGCCGATATGTTGTTAGGGTCAAAAGGAGAATCGTTGTTCCACAGCTGAAAAACAATCCTTCCGCCAGTACTCTCGATAATATCAGACACTACTTCGTCCGTAACAGCATCAATTCTGTTGCCCAGAGAAAGACACATCAACTGAGGGGCAGTAGTGGCCAGCAAACTACGCATGTCCTTGCAACTCAATTTGCGTGTTGATATGTAGAATGATCTGAGATGAGTGCAGCCCTCAAAAATCTTGCGGATTCCCCGCACCGAAAGATGCTCATGGTTGGACAGATTGAGTTCTTGCAGGCCGGGACATTTTCGAGCAATCAAGCCGCAAGTGTTGTCCGTGAATTCGTAATTGTGGTCAGCATCCCGCGCCAGGTCGAGACAACGTAGATTGGGCAGGTTCTGAAGCATAAACTTCAACTCAGAGTCCATCAGCACGCATCCTCTCAAATCCAGCGCCACCAGATGCTTGCAAGAGCTGACTGCTTGCGCAATTGAACGGCGGCATTTTGCTTTGGACCAATCGATGTCCGTACATGGGAGGCAGAGCACCATCAGTGTATCCCTTTGTTGGAAAACGGTGTCACACACGATCCGAACGTCGCCGAGCCTCATGCATTCAAGCCGAAGCTGCTTCAGACCATGCAAAAATATCCACACTGCATTCCCAATTCCAGTAAAGCCAACTTTGAAGATGTCGCTTGATGAACAGGAGACTGACTCAAGCTCCCCCTCCCTAAATATCGAGGAGAGCCTCTTTGGGGAGAGTTTGATGGTGTCGTCTTCTTCCATCATTTGGAGGTTGATTTGCAGGTGCTTCAGATTGTCCATGTACTTCTTCGCATAGTACAGACCTGCGTTCAAATCCACCAGTTTGTCTCTATTGAACTCAAGAACGAGCCTATCTCCGTCCCGTGACGGTAGCTGTGAAATGATGTCGCAGATTCTTTGATGAGACCCCCTCGCCGCCTTTTGGCAGGCAGCGGAGCAGTAGAGAGCCAGGTTGCAGCCAGAGCATACCCGCAGTTTGTAGCGGAAATCGTCAACGCCACAATGCTCGCAATGTTTTGTGGTCACATTCTTTTGCAGTCGTTGTTCCTGTGAGTGTGGCGACCGCAACGTGCGCTCATCGCTGTAGACGCGCTTTCCGTCAGCCCAATGCCCCTCGTAAATTCTGCCGGAGGGATATATCGTTGTGCCTTTTCCATGCCGCATACCGTCTTTGAACTCTCCCTTGTACACTTTCCCTGATGCGTAGGTGAAGGTCCCCTTCCCGTGCTCCTTTCCCTTCCTCCACTCGCCTTCGTACGCACTTCCTGACGGATACGTCATTTTCCCCCACCCGTGCTTCTCATCATCCATCCACTCTCCCTCGTACACGTCGCCATCCTTCCACGTAAACGTCCCCTTTCCGTGCCTCTTGTCATTCTCGAATCCCCCCCGGTACACATTACCATCTACACACGTCATGATCCCGGTGCCATGCTTGATATCGTCTTTCCACTCGCCCACGTAGACGGTACCGTTAGCCCACGTGTACGTCCCCCTTCCGTGCTTCAGCCCCTGCTCGTGATCCCCCACGTACACGCTCCCGGACGCAAACGTCATGGTTCCCTTTCCTTGTTTTTTCCCCTCTCTGTACTCTCCATCGTAGCATCTCCCATCAGTCCACTTGAACACCCCCGTCCCGTGCATCCAGCCATGCTTCCACTCTCCGTCGTAAACATACCTAAGGCCGCGGTCGTTCTTTGAGAACCTACAGGAACCCCTGCCGTGTGGCTCGCCATCCTTGAGCTCGCCCTCGTAGACATCCCCATCGGTGAAGCGAATGGTCCCTCGGTTGCCGTGAGAGCCCGGCTCGTACATGATTTCGAGGACGTCCTCCGACTCGACATCGTTGGGTTCGACATTTTCCCCAGAGATTGCATTGGAGCTGGAAGGCGCGGGCGTGGCCCGTGGCCCCTCGCCGCCAGAACGAATCATGGCGTTGTCGCCCCGCCGAGGCGGTCCAACGAAATAATTTCTGAAGGCCGCCTATCCGACACCTCAGCGACGGCGACCTACACCCGACTCCTCCTCGGCCCGAACAACTAGAGGGACAGCTGCAGCCGCGCCGGTGGGCAGCCGACGTCTTCCCGCTTTGCTCCGCGCTGGCTTGCGCTTGGGCATTGAGTTGGAGGGCGGATTTTTGTGAGCCTCCCTCCGTCCGTCGCCCTCTCCAATGAGCGCGATGCGAACACCTGTCAAATCCGAGCTTGCGAGTCGGCTTCACCTCACACCTCGTCGCGATATGACCATACCTAACTCGCCCGATCACTTCAACCATGCTCCGTTTCACTAGCAAGCTTGGCCCTCGGGCCGTCCGGCAGCTCGTTGCCTCCTCTCGGATTGCCAGCGGGGGGTCTGCGCTGCAATTTTTGATGGCCCGTCGCCCCTTCGCCGCACAGCCCACGTCATGGAATACGAAGATCGTGTGCACGATCGGCCCGGCATCCTCCGATCGAGACACGCTCGAGCAGATGATCTTGGCCGGCATGGATGGTGAGGTTATTTGTGTATTATGTGATCATTTGCAGCGTCGCCCTATCTAATCTATCCGGCGGCTCTCTCAGTATGCCGCCTCAACTTTTCGCACGGAAAGTACGAGGAGCACCAACAGACGTTCGATGCGATCCGCGAACTGGGCGAGAAGTACGACAACCAGGTATGTCATTTTTCCCCACCCGTGCTTATTATCACCAATGTACTCTCCCTTGTACACGTCGCCATTCTTCCACGTAAACCCAGGTCGGGGTGCTCTGCGACATCCAGGGTCCGAAGATCCGCACGGGCAGAATGGAGGCGCCGTTCGAGGTGTTCGTGGGCGACAAGATACGCGTGACGCCGAAAGACGTGCTGGGCACGCCGGACCTCATCCAGATCTCGTACGAGACGCTGTGTGAGGATCTCGAGACAGGCGATGCAATCTTCATCAACGACGGAACGGTCAAGCTGGAAGTGGAGGGGAAGGACGTTGCAAAGAACGAACTGCTATGTGAGGTCAAAACGGCCGGAAAGATCTCCGACAATAAAGGTTGCAACATGCCCAGTGGAAAGCTCTCAGTAAATGTGGTTACGGAGAAAGATGCGACCGACCTCGAGTACATTGCCAAGCATTTGAATCCCGAGTTTGTGGCTGCGTCCTTCGTCGGAAGCGGAGAGGTATGGGCACTTTTGCTGTGGTGTATCTACTTTTACTGCTCTCTGCATATGCTCAAACTACTCTGTCCTCTCTCAACAGGACGTTCGGAAAGTTCGGGCCGAGCTAGCGAAAGCCGGGAACGATAAGGTAAAGATCATTGCAAAGCTGGAACGGCCGGTCGCGTTGGAGAACCTCGAGGAAATCATCCTGGAGGCTGACAGCATCATGGTCGCCAGAGGCGATTTGGGAGTGGAGCTCGAGGCGTGGGACGTTCCTGCCTGGCAGAAGAAGGCCTGCATTCTGGCAAACAAGAATTCCAAGCCCGTGATCGTTGCAACCCAGATGCTCGAATCGATGGTGGAAAATGCCCGTGAGTGCACTGCTCGCTCTGATCACCGGCAACTCTGCGAAACGATCTTCTGTTCTCACAAATACATTTGTGCCTAGGCCCCACGCGTGCCGAGGCGTCAGATGTATTCAACGCGGTAATCGACGGCGCGGATGCCGTAATGCTTTCGGGCGAGACGAGCGTGGGCAAGTACCCGGTCGACGCCGTCCGAACGATGGACAACATTGTCCGCTGTGCCGAGACTCACGTCCCGAAGCACGATCCGGAGGTATTCCACAGCGGACAAGATGCCATCGCCGAGGACGTGTGTAAGGCGGTCCACAGCTTTGCGGAGCGCTTCGAAAAGAGCATGAAGACGGGTAAAGTGATCATCCTGACCACCTCCGGATTCGCGGCGCGGCAGCTGTCGAAATATCGGCCGTCCCTTCCCATGATCGCCTTTTCGGAAGAGATACGGACCGTCCGCGAATTGGCGCTCTGCTGGGGCATCAAGGCCCACCACCTGCCCATCGACGCGACGCATAACAACGTCGAAGAGCGCGCCATTAGTGCCATTAAAGAGGCGTGCAATCTGGGCTTCATGAGCGTGGATACTGATGCGCGGGCGGCGGTGCTGATGCCAGCGACGCACGGGTCGGCGGCGTATTATTGCGCGGTGTTCGACCTGGAGGAGCTCTTTGCGGACGATTGAGAGGAGTGTTTGGGGGTACGATAATATATGAGTAGGTTCTGCCTAGCAGATGGATTTGCCAGGCTCTGCAGAGGTTGGATCGGCCGGTCGGCCGGTGCTGCAATGATGTGCGTCGAGGCGGACACAAAATCCTCTAACTTTATGTATCGTTGTTCCAATTGCATGTCTTGTGCATGGACGAGGGTTGGCGTCCGAGGTACAGTGTGCTGTGCATTTCATTGCAACCTCTGTGCCCGAGGAGACGATTTGCAAAAGGCTCGGAGAGGAGAAGTCATTGCCAAGGTGATGGTGTGGCACCCAGGTCGGACGCCGGGGCTGATCTGTTCTTTGCAAAATGATGGATGATGGTTGCAAATCACCCTTCGGCCGCCAAGAGAGCCTCCGCGCCTGCGACTGCAACTGCGCCTCCGCGAGTCCCGAAGGGGGCACACAAGGAGCACTGCACTCTCTGAGCCGACGGAGAGCCCCGGAGCTAACGCGGGTGCGGACTCTGGTGGGGACTCAAATACAATCGGATAACAAGAAATCATGGCGGCCGACGACGACGGCGCGTGCCCCGTCCACCCGGCCATCCAGCTCCGCCGCCGGCAGCGGCGCACCGGGGAGTGGAAGGCCATACTGAAGGCGTGCCCGCTGTGCGCGTCGGGGTTGCCGGCGAGCGAGGGCGCCTCTGCAAATAGCGATGGGGGCGCAGCGACGGACAAGAATGAGGGGCGCTCACATGATGTGAGCGAGGACGACGACGCCCGAAGCGTCCGCTCCTCCCGCAGCCACACCTCCCACAGGTCGAGCTCTGGTAGGAGGGCGGGGCGGCGGCACGGCTCCCGCTCCCGGGGGCACGGCTCGGGTTCCGGGCGATCCAGTTCAGGGCGGGCGGGGAGCGCGGGGCGAGCGCCAAGCTCGGGGCGGGCGAGCTCGAGGGGGCACGAGCGGTCCAGCTCTCGGAGCGAGTCCCGGGGCCGCGGCGAACATCCCTCCCGCCACTCGGCCCACGGATTGGATTACGACGACGAGCGCAGCGTCTCTTCCCGCGCGTCGCGAACCTCCCACCGCTCGGCTGGCAGAAACCAAAGCCGGCACGCCGAGGAGGAGCACAGCCAGCACAGTCGCGAGTTGGCAGAGGAGGAGCGTTCCGTGGCCACGATGGACAATTCCGAATCCCTCTCGCACGTCTCCTCCAGCGTATCCAGCCTGAGCACGCGGCCCATGAGTAATACAGATGCCGAGAGTTCGCCGGCCGGGGTGCGATTTCATCCCGCGACCAAGCCGCCGGACGAGCGGTCCGTGGCCAGCTCCGCGGTGGCCGATGCGGATGGAAACGAGAGTGATGTTTCTGAGGCAAGTGAGAATTCCCTGAGTGAGATCATGGGGGGCGAAATCAGCAGGGATCTTCTGAGCGATCGAAAGTTGGACACGATGGCCCACATTGCCTCCGCCATCGATGCCGCGAAAAACGCCCGGCGAGAGGTGCAGCAGCAACAAGGAGTTAGAGTTCCGACGAAGGGATCCGACAGGGACTTGGAGAACGGCATTGGCAACTACAACGACGGGTATCCGCGGGGGGACTCGCCCACGTACTCGGAGGAATGCGCCACCGACGACGAGGACGGGAGCTGCAGCTCGCTCGAGGAGGGGAGCAGGACGAGCAGCTTCGGGGACAACAAGAGGCCGCTGCCGCCCAGGGGGGTGCTGCGGCAATCCTCGTACGGGCCCCCTGCGAGGCAGGGATCGCATGCGAGCGAGGAGGGGGAGCCGAGCCGGCGCCCCGTGCATTCCGAACACGGCGAGGCGCTGGTCGTGTACGAGGGGCCGGCCGAGGAATCGGACGCGCTGCGCGCTGCCCATCCCCAGCAAGAGGATGTTGCGCCCCCGGAGCGGACGGACAGCGGGGGCTCCGCCCAGCAGGAGCTGTACCCGCCGCCGCCCCGGGAGCCGCCGCGCCAAGCGCAACAGTCGCGGTGGACGCCGGACCAGTTCCGGGGGAAGATGTACGAGGGGGCGCCGGTGGACACGCCCGTGGAGGACGAGTGCGGGCAGTACGAACAGTACGAGACTCAGGGCGGCAGGCAGCTGACCCCGGAGCAGGAGCGGTTCCGGCCGCCGCCGCGAGACCCGCATTGTTATCAAGAGCCGGGCTATGCCGAGCCGGGCTATCCTGAGCAAGGATATCCAGAGCAGGGATATCCAGAGCAAGGATATCACGAGCAGGAGTATCCAGACCAGAGCTGTTATCCGCAAGAGCAGGCCCACCCTCCGCCTCCCAGGGAGGACGAGCGCTCCATCCACAGCCAGCCCCGGCAACGGCGCTCGTCCAGCCGAT
>JALLAP010000713.1:0-10829 GCA_036939355.1 Thalassiosira profunda | reverse complement strand
GGTGCACCTTCCACTCCCGCTGCTTCCTCCTTGGCCTCTTGTCGGTCATCATCCAATAGTGTGCTTGGTAATCTAGCACCGATTGAGATTTGGCCTGCAAGTAGTTCGTCGGGCGGTCGAAGATACATTCGACGCCGCCGACGCCGCACGCGTCCGTCCACTGGCCGCTGGCGTCGCGCGCGCGGAAGAGGTAGTTGTGGCCGTAGCCCAATGCTATCCGCGAGGCGGCGATGAAGCCCGAGAACGTACTCGCTGGATTCCCTATAAACGCGTCAGCGCCGACAGCGAGTGCGATGTCCCCGCCCATCCAACCTACCTCCTGCGGCACCAGACGTATCCACTCCCCAATCTCCGGGTCCTCCTGCAGACGCTTGATTGCCCGCGGCTGCTGCCCGTCCGTGATCACCACAACCGGGCGGCCCAGCATGTCCAGCGGTTCCAAGATTGACTTGACGTAATCGGGAGTCATGTGGGCGGCGCCGTGGGGATCGCACCCAGTCCGGTCCGCCGCCCCCCTCATGTGCTGGAGTTTGCCCTCCATATAACGCAGGTGTATCACGGAATACTTGGCACTTGCCCTCTCCTCCTCTCCAAAGAGGTAGTTGAGGCCCGCGCACATGTCCAACGCTCGGCGGCCATAGTTGTCCGTTCCCTCGCCGGTGTTGTAATGTCGAAAGAAGGTGCGCAGGGTTTGCAGTTGCCGGGCGATCAGTTCTTCGTGGGGAGAGATGCTCTGGTAATAGAACAGCTGAACAGAACTCCTCAGTATCACTCTTCGTCCTTCCACCTCCTCTGGCGCTTTTATGACCTTGATGCACAGCGCCTCCTCGATCCGTTTCGCCCAGACCTCCCCTGCACCATCCATTCTCTCATCATTTCCGCCTCCTTCCACTGAGTCCCCGACGAAGAAGAATTGCAACAGCACGTCCGCCGCCCACGACTTTTGCATGATACCCAATTCGCAGCCCCGATCGTGCGCGTACTGCATCGCATTTTGCAGGGACGCCAACTGGTTGCCCGTGCGCCCAAAGGTCATGTAGCCCTCGAGTACAAGGATGGGCTTGTGGTGATCGTAGGCGGGACAGGCGGCGGGCTCGGGCGGCGGCAGATTGGCGGGCGTTGAATTGTAATTGGAAGATGTGCGGCCGCAGACCGAGATGGGCGGCTGGCCCCCGAGGAACGCATCGACGGCCGCTTGGACCTCCAGCCTCGCCTCCGGACCCTCGGGGGGCACCACCTCGAGGTGCCGCTGTCCTGGTTCGAGAGACAGTCCGACGTTGCCGGCGGGGTTGTCCGGCCACAGATAGAGCGCCAAGAGGGCGGCGAGCAGGGAGAGCGGGCCGAGGGAGCGTCGTTTCGTCGCGCGGCGGTCCATCACTTCGGACCCAATGATCAACGTTACGGCGAGACCTCCTCGGAGACTGCGGCGCGAAGAGACCGGGGGCTCCAACCAAAGACGACTTCCTGTCGAGGTAGGCGTGCCCAAGGAGGAAGCCCGACCAGGCGCGGCAACTTGCAGCTCAAGGTGGTCATTGGTCAGCGGAACACAGAGGTGCACCTTCGCACTTTGACGTAGGAATCAGTATTGGATGGGGTCACTTTTTGGGGTCTTCTTTAGCTACACAACTATTACTATTAGAGCCCCACCCTTCCCCTCATGCTCGCCCTCCCCACTCTGCAAGGCAAAGATGGTCGGCCGCCGACGGGCCGCCAGGCTCCGCCGCCCCCTCGGGGCGCTCGCCCTCGCCGCGGGGTTCGCGGGGCTCTGCGCACTGACGTCCAACCCCGCCGGGAACCTGCCATACCAACCCGAGCGACATCTCGCTGCAACGGGAGCTGCACCCATCGTCGAGGCCGGCGAGCCGATCTCCCTCTGCGGCCGCACTCCGCCCGGTGCCAACTCCCAGGGCTACCATCATGAACACGATCTGGGCGAGCGACTGTATTCCAGCTGTCCGCCATACACATCCGCGACGCCCGTGCTCTACCTCTCGGGACATTTGACCTTCGGGCGCACCGCCAACCAGCTACGATCGCTGACCAACGCGATACAATTGGCAAGAGATGCGGGATACCAGTTGGCTATCGCCGAGCGGGGGTGGGCGATGGACGTGCTATTGCAATTCTTCCTGACCGGGAATGCACCTGGCGCTAGTGACGATGACGAGAAGCCGCGGTGGAAGGAAAGCGTGGAGCGACATTTATGCGCCCTCGTCATTCGCTCGCCGGAAGAATTGGAGGGCAGGGAAGTAGTGGCGAAGAATCCCGCAGAGCTGTTCTTCTACATGAGCCCCGCTCCGGACGAGGGGTACCTGGCCAGCCAGATGCAGATACTCCGTACGCTGTTCCGCAATTGCAACGACGGGAGAGGATACGACAATTACAGCGTGCGGAGTCGTGACATGTGCTCCGGCATCGACTCCGTCTTCGGCGCTGTGGCGAGGAGGGGCGAGGGAGGCGACACGATCTACTCGGCCATTCACTTGCGATACATGGAGGGGAAGCCGGGGTTGCATTTTCTCAAACAGCGCGCCAACGCCACCGGGTGCGATCCCGAGGCGGCGCTCAAGGTGACGCCGGAATATGTCAAGTCCATCCTGGCGCCGCTCAATATGCTGGGACATCCCATCGTGGTCATTACCGATGGACAGAAGCCCGCGGTGTTGATGCGATTGCAGCGCGACAAGGTGCTCGGGCCGTTGCTGCGGGTGGTTCCTCAGGACAGCAGATGGATCGGCGGGGACATTACTTTGGCTGTTGGGGCAACCGCGTTTATTGGCAACCCAGCGAGCACCTTCTCGTCATTCATCGCCCGCTCTCGAATCGCCCTCGGAATTGGGAACAATTATCTCTTTCGGGCCCGCGATGCCACTGGCGAATGGGTCACCGTGTGCTCAGACGCAGATTGCCTCCTCCAGCGAGAGGTATCTTCGGACGAGACGGACGAGGCTGCTAGATTAGAGGCCATCCGGGTGGCGGAGGAGATTATGATCGACGCGAGATACAAACTGCACGAGGAGTTGACGAAGGAGGAGTGGATCGAGCGAAAGAATGCAATAACAGCGACGAAGAAACGAAAGAAGATGAAGCGGCTGCGGGAGAGGCAACGGCAGGCGGAGGCCCAGGCCGAAGGGGGCGCGGCGGTGGGGTGGCTGGCGAAGCTGTTCGGTCCCACGCTCATGTAAAGCAAATGCTATTGCCCTCAGTCCATCGCTCTAGTGCTTCTTCAGAGGATAGCTGAACACGTCCACCGTCGGACCATCTTCTCCGGCTGCCTTCACGACGCAAATAACGACCTCGTCGCCCACTGCAATTTCCCGCTCGGCCACCGATCGGTACGCCCTTGCGACGTTCCGCACCGCCTCTTCCCACGAGCAGTGGACGGTGGTTTGCACCGGCGGGCGCAGACTTCCGGCGACCCCTTTTCGTTGATTCTGCGCCAAGACTGCCGTGGCATCCTTCTGCATCACCTCGCCTTCCATTTGCTCGTCGGCAGCGTCGGGCGATGTCCCGGAAAACAGCCTGTCCAATATAGGCTGCATCAGCTCCCGTCCCGTCCCGGCGCTGGCCACCGCCACCCGCTCGTACGAGCCGATGGCATCATACACGTACACGGCCCCCGCTCCGCAGCCCCCCTCCCCTATGTGATCGCCATCTCGATCGATGCCCGCCACCACGCAGAAGGAATAGAAGGGAAAGCCCCTCCGCCCGTACAGCACCTGCTGCAGCAAATTAGCCACCGATTGCACCCCCAGCGCGTTGGGAACGGAGCATTCGAGCGCGTCGAGCTCCAGGCGGACGCGCCGTTTGAGGGATTCGCAATCCGACGCGCAGCCGGCGCTGCCGATCAGGATGGGCGGGCCGGCTTGCGCTGTGGATTGCAGATGTGCCGACAGTGGCTGCGACGCGGGAAGTATTGTCGAGTCTGTCCCTCCGATCGTTGCCATTGCAGGTTGGTTTGCACAGTCACTAGTTGATGGCATGAGGAGCGAGCCACAAGATGTGAACTGCGCAGGATACCTCCTCCAGCCCAGAGCCTTCTCTGACCCCGCCGCCGCCTCCTCCTCTCCATCGCCTCCCCCGTCCAACGATGCCGACGAAAAGCTCGCTAATGAGGAGGAAGACGAGGCGCTCCACATCCGCCCGCTTAGATATCGCCGGCTGTTGATGCCGTAGCCGCCATCGGTCAGCCGGGTGTCCGAGGCGAGGACGACATAGTCTCTGCCGGCGACGGCGGCGACCAATCCGCCGTTGAGCTGGTACGGGTCAAATTTCTGGGCCACCGCCGCGGCAGGGAGGAGGGCGAGGAGGAGGACCATCGCGGCAGATCGATGTTGGTGTTGGTTGGGCGGTGGGCGGTGCGTGGGCGGGCGCAGGGCGAGCAGAGGGACGGGAGGGACGGAAGACGGAAGTAAGAAAGATCCAAATCCGAAGCCGCCGCCTATCCTCCACTGTCGGGCCACGTGCCCTTGTATGCCCTACTACCGGCGCCCATCTTCCCCGCGCTTCCCGCTCCGACCGCTCTTAGCTGCATTGGCCGCCGTTGCCGTCGGTAGCGAAATCGGGGGCCATTTCTCCTTCCTCCTCAGATCAATTCTCCCCACAGTCACCGTCCATTATTTGTCAGAGCGTCTGATTGACATCTGGCAACCTCCGTTTGGACGGCAGCTCCTCCTCCATTGGATCGGCTGGGCAATTGCAATTCCCGTCCTCTTATTTGCAATAATCGACACGCTGTTCTTCCTCGGCTACGTCCCCTTCGAGACCCCGGCGCGATCGCGGGGCGGTAGAGTCGACGCAGCTCGTAAATCGGAGGAGTCGGATCCAACAACATCAGCGGCCTGTCCCCACCTCTGGCTGTACGAGTGCCGGCATCACCAAGACAAATACTTGTGCTTCCCTCCCTATTGTGCCCCCGGTGGGTTGAGATCGAGGTTGTTTCCCTCTGCTGACAGTGCTCACAGCGAGATTGAGACAACCGAACACGAGGAGCAGCAGGAAGAAGACTTGTTTGCACTGCACGACCCTCTCTACATCCCTTTCCCAAGCCACAACAAGAAATCCCACGTCGAGGAAGGATCGAGCGCATCGCCTCCCAAATTATACCGCACCACCAACTCGACCAACAATCCGCTGGATCTGATACTGCAAAGTCCGTACCTTCCCCTGGTCGTCAAGAAGGCGCTCGAGGGCAGAAGGCACGATTGGAACACCCTGGGCGGATCCGCGTGCAGCTACAAACGATACTCTTTGTCAGTTGCAAAAGAGCTAGATTTGGCTACCTGGAACGCCCCTGAGAAAGGCCCATCACCATCAAAGCAAGGTCAGAAGAGCCTGGGAGCCACATCGGACCGGTACAGCTTTCGGGGATTGAGCTCCACCGCGCAAAGATTTGCAAGTAAGGCTGGCCAGGCTGCATTGAATCTCTACGAGACGGCGCCACCGCTTACATCAGTGTTCGAAGTGGGTGCAAAGAAGCAAGGAGAAGAGGTGCTACCTCAGCAACAGCACACGCAACACCCAGCGCTCTATCGCCCAACCATGACCTTCGACCCCACTCCGCCAATGTCAGAATCAGCCCAAGTGGTCGACGACGACGGCGCGAGTTCGGACATCGCGGGGAAGCCCATCCCCCAGGCCGTCCTCGTCTACCACGAATCGGCCCACTCCATCGTCTTTCGGGATCACCTCCGTCGGCAGCAGACGGCCATCCGCCGGGCGTCTACCCAACTCGAAGGCTCGCAGCACGGACACGACAAGCATTTGTACAAGCAAACCACCCAGCCGGTAGCGGACAGCGCGCCGCCCTCGCGGGGCCCGTCCACCATCGCGGAGGAAACGGAGGAGGACGTGTCGGAGTCGGACGTAGGATACGAATCGGGGGGCAGCCGGGGAAGCTCCCGCAGCGTCCGCAGCGGGGGAGAGAGCAGCAGCGTCGCCAGCGGGGGAAGCCGCTCGCTCCGGCGGAAAAGGAGCGGAGCGACAAAGCCTCTGAAACCCAAGGCGTCCCCGCCGCCAACAACGGTGGAGCCAGTGGCAGTTGCTGGCTTCCAGCCCATTATTGAGCCGTTGGAAGCGCTGGAGCTGAATTCCTCCAGCGTCTTCGAGCCTTTATTGGATGCGTACCCCTGGAAAGAGGGCGGGGAGGCGTTGGAAATGACTGAAGCTGAGAAGGAGGCGGTGGAGCTGCTGAAGAGTGAGCGGGCGGTGGTCAAGACAGTGCGCAATGCCGACTGGACGGCATTTCTGAAGAAGTTCACGCCGAGCGAGGAGGGAGGAAAGGGAACGCACGAGCACCATCCGGCGCATCGCACGCACCATACGACAGAATCGAAGAAGGATGAGGTGGAGTATCCCTTCAATTCATTTGTCACGTCAACGAGCCTTCTGCCTTCTTGCGCAAAGAAGATGAGGTGCTTTGGCTCGACGAACGAATACGCGGTCGGTGTCGTCTTTGCCATGCCAAAAGCATTCCCCGAGGACGCATCTGAAGACGACGCGGCCAAGCGGACACGGACGTGGAGTTGGCCCTCAGGGTATTCGGCGAAGACAGAGTTCAACATCGATCATCACGGCAACTTGATCAATGGGAGGGAAGAGGCACTCGTTCCCCTGAGTGGCATGCGCAAAATGAACCACGCGTATCTGCACGACACTGATTACATCGTGGGCGGCAGGATGGTGAAGGGTGGCCTCACAACCATCCCCTACAATGAAGTCTACATTCGCGTGGGCGGGCTTGGCAGGATTGCAGGTGGAGTGGATGCGGCCACTGGCAACCGCCACGATGACGAAGATGGCTCCGGAAGGTCCTTCGACTATGGAATTGGGTTGCCTGTTGCCCTGTTTGTCCGCGAGGCGAGCTACGGCCATTTGGTGCGCCTCCTCCGTACGCGAGCGAGGTATTCGGCCATCTTTGGCGCCGATGCCGCCCGGGGCATTCCTCTGTTGTTCATCACCCCCGAGGATGGAGTGCGCGTGTTCACAGAAAAGCTGCAACACCAGGTGATGAAGACGATGGCGTGGGATCTGAACCCCTTCCAAAATCCTTCGTTGGCTTACAAGACCAGCATCGACAGCACATCGGAACCGCATCTGCAGCAAAAGTTGGAAGAGTTGCTCGATCTCGGCGATGATAACATGAAGAAGGTACTCACGCCGGAGGAAATGGCTCGCATCGCTGGAGGGTTTGGGGCAACGGACGAAAGCGTGGCCTCTCTCCTAAGCGACGCCATGCAAAGAGACATATTGGACGAGAAAAACAAGAAGTCCCGAAGCGAATCGCATGCCATGCAAGACCTAGTGAACGAAGGATTGGCGTTTGCACTCAGAGCCAATGACTATCACACCTCGCGGCAGCTCCTCATCTTGTATTCATTGGTCGCTGCCAAGCGACACAGTATCTCGACGTCCAACCCACTCCTCGAAGGCGATGAAGGGTATCAGTCGGACACGTCCAAGGCATCGTCGTCCAGCAAAAAGTGGAGGGAAGAAGAGAAGAATATGGAGAAGGGCGACAAAGAGAGGCATTTGTTCCGAGATGAGCGATCGCTGGGCAAACAATACGTACCACCGCCGCCCCCGCCGCCACCTCTGGACACCGATAGGCTGCGATCAGCTACCAACAGCGATGGCCTGCTGGCAGTTTTGGGAGCGGCACAAGTCTTGAGAGCCATGCAAGATGGCGGCGCAAAACGCCGGGTAAAAGAGAGCATCGATTCTATTGAGGAGTGAGTGACATGTCCATTTGCCAGCATTGCCTGGCCATACCTTCTCGCACTCATACCTTCTTCTCTCTTTTTGCAGATGGATCGAGAATGGAGAGCAGTCGGTTGCTTTTCGCGTGGCCTCGTGGAGAGATCAACGAGCCGCGCAGGGCGATCTGAAGATTGCAATGGAAAACGACAGCAACTTTATGGCTTTCATCAGCAACAAGGCTATTTCCAACAGGAAGAAGTTCGCTCAGCAGCTCCGAGATGCCGCGGCAGTGACCGACTTTGACTCCCTCTCCTTCTTGAAGGCAATCCACGCGGTCTGCGCCCAGATGCATTCGCCGTGCTTGCGGTTGGAACTGCTGCAATATATCTTGGGACTCGACAACCGTTACTCTGTGGCGCACGTTACGAGGAGCGTCGAACTGGCAGCCACCTGCCTCAATCTGTCAGAGAGCGATGTGTTCAACGACGACGAGTCGACGGCACTGTTGAAGTAGATGTTAATCAATGGGTTTGTTAGAAGTAGTCGCCTTCTTCGACGAACAACCGGACCTCTACCCTTGCATCGTCCTCAATCTTCTCGATGATCGATTTCAGTCTGCGCACAATTTGTAGGGCACTGTTCACGTCCACCTCAACCATGACGACGTCGCGCTCCAAAGCTAGAATCACTTCTTGCATGTTGCTGTTGACGACGTGGGCTCCTGCTATCGAACGGACACTATCAGCCGCATTTTCTGGAGATTGGAGCTCACTGAAATATATTCTGAACGTGAAGTTGTTAGCATCTCCAGACGTAAATGGTATGGTTTCAGTACCGTCACCATCTCTGTACAACACCAACTCAGCTTCTTCATCATCCATTAGGGCGTCGATGGAACCAATCTTTTTTGACAAGATATCATATAGAGTACTCGGTGAACATGTCTTCTTCGCTTCCCAAATCGATTCGATGGAAGTACCAGATGGTGCATCGGTACAAAGCACTACCGCATCGAACTCTGAACACAATCGATGACGGCCATTCCCGCAGGCCGTCCAAATAATCGGGTCTTTTGATTGCTTCGGAGGAATATACTTTTTGCTGTTCGGCCCGCGTCTTGCGTTGACGTACACGTTCTGTAGCACTTTGTAGCTCATGTTCCCGTTTTGTTTGGAGGTGATATACTCGTCACACACAAAGGCAAGGCAGGACTCCTCGCACCTTCTCCCGGACTCAATCCCATCGTCCAGTCGGTTCTCGGGGTATGATAGGGGCGAATCACCGGCTTCGAGTGGGTAGAAGCGATCGAGGCATCTGAACGCCGCGTTGATTCTCCTTTTGCTCCACCCTTCTTCATCTCCATCTGACTCTACTTGGCGGACTTTCATTTCGTTTACCAAGTCGTTGGCGATGATGTACTCGAATACCTCCCGATCTGTTGCCTTTTGCGTCGCCACGACGTATTGCTTTGACAATTGAGGGAATACGGTGTCGATGAGAGCTCCCATCTTTCCTTTATAGCGTCTGCCGCTAGCCAGACGAGAGAGCAACCCATTCGCTCCCAGGTTTTTATCGTCTGCATTGGCGACCATGTCTTCCAGGGCATCTATTCGATCCAGCAGGTCTGGGATCTTCTCATCTCTCTCCTTTCCATCCAATTGCAAAGCGGCGGGTTGCAACGAGTCAAACATAAACGAACATATCCTCTCCCTTTCGAGGACGGCACGGACATCCCTGATGCGCTGATCGAAGAAAATCTTCTTCGTCTTCGATGAGCGCTCAAAGTCGCTCTTTGTCCGAAAAAGCTCCCCCTCGCTGCCTCGTTGCACGTCCCCGTAAATGAGCGTACGAAGCATCGGCTTTGCAAGTACATTCCCCACCACCTTGAAGAACGTTTTGTTATCAACGCCAGCGTGGCAGTGCTGATACTTCAGCGCGGGGGAAGATGATGAGTGTTGGATGCACTCTTCGATCCGATCCAAGTATCGTGTGATGTGTTGCAGATCGTATCCATCTGATGGCGGAGACGACGGATCATCCATTGCAAACAGGGGGTTGCACGCCGAGGTTGACGCGCCCGACATCATTCTGAGAGTGCCAATTGATGGTTGGGTAGACACACGTATTCTTTGCGATAACGCAGCGCGATGGATCGTGCGGGAGCGCCAGTGCCGACGAAGATGGCAGAGCATGGCACCGCAAACTAGAAATGATGGGTGCATCGGTGCATCACATCAACCAACACATCCCCCATCAGACGTCACTCTTGGGAGCCATCAAAAGTGCAGGGTCTCGCAATACAATGTGAGCCCCATCTGCTCCTTCTTCTAGCGAAAATAGAGCTCTCGGACGGCGCCGATGGCTCGAAGCAGGGGCGAACAAGGTGGAGGGGAGGGAGCGGGAGGTGAGCCGGCACACGTCCGGGGTCAAAATTCACGTGATGAACATCACAGCGCGTTACCCCTAGGTCAAAAAATCACGCCCGATCACACCCCCAGCCCCTTGCCTTTCCTACCTCTTTGCAACAACCAGCAACCTGACCATGCCGCACAGCGTGAACGATCCCCGGGCGGAGGGAGAGGAGGAGAGGGTGGCGGGTGGAAAGACCGCTGGGGTCGAGGCAAAGGAAGCTGGAACGGAGAAAGAGCAGGGCCGCTATAAATCCGCGGAAATTGATGCCTTTGTGGTGGACCGTCTCAAGAACGAGGGGAAATCGACAGCACCTCCTGGCGCGGGGAAGAAACGGGCGGCCGACGCCGGCGCGACGGCAGCGGAGGATGGGAAACTCCCACTGCCGTCCAAGAAGCGGCCCAAAACGAGCCACGTGTTGCCCCCGCCGAACCCCCGCGCCCAGAGACATGCGGGCTACACCCCCCACGCGGCGCCCATGTGGCAACGGAGAACGGAGCTGGACGTGGCACGGGAGGCGTCCTGGCAACGGCAGCTGGCCGTGGCGCGAGAGGGGTCCTACGCGGCAGGCTACAACGCCGGCCTGGCCGCCCGACCCCCACCGCCCGTGGCGCCCAGCGTCTCCCGGGCCGCGGGCGGGGACAATGAGCTGCACACATCGTTCGCCCGCGTCCTGGAGAGCGTGAAGAAGAATCCGGGCTTCGTGGCCCGGGACGATATGA
>JALLAP010000712.1:0-10774 GCA_036939355.1 Thalassiosira profunda | reverse complement strand
TCCCTCGTGGTATCAGTTGCCTCGGGCCTCAGTATCAACCCTTTCTTCATCCCATTCATTCCGGCCACCAAGATAGCTGTAAGCGCGATGTAGATGTTGGCTGTGGCGTCAGCCAGCTTGTACTCGACATTGGAAGGCAATCCCGTAGATAGATCTAGGCATACGCGGACAGGCTCCTCCTTGTCTTCAGTCGCCCACCCCACTGAATTGCCAGTCCAGCACCCGGGGCCCATCCGACGGAAGGAGTTGTTGGTTGGCATTGTCAGACTCAGCAGAGATGGGAGGTGCCTCAGGATGCCTTCAATCAACGATTGCCCACGCGAGCTGACGCCGTGAGATTGCGTCAAATCAGAGAATGCATTCTTTGCAGACCCAACATCTCTAAAGGAAAAGTGTAAATGCAGGCCATTGCCAGCCGTCGTCATTGAAGTCTTGGGCAGAAACAAGGCCTTCATGCCGTGTTTCTTTGCACATGCGGAAATGGTTTCTCTCGCATAAAGCACATCGTCGGCAACCTGCATGACATTGCTCGAATAGCTAAGCACCAATTCCAACTGGCCAGGCGCACTCTCGGCGTGTATCAGTTCGATGGCAATGTCTTGTGCACTGAGCTGGTCGTGCAAGTCGCTAATGAACTCCTCCTGCTCATTGAGAGTCACAGAGTTGGCAAATGTGGTCAAGTCCACCGGCTGCGGGGTGCCGTCCTGCATGTCAACCGGAAACAACTGAAACTCCAGCTCGGCGCCCACGCAAAACTCCACTCCCAGGTCATTCTTTGCCGCCTGCAGCACCCGCTCGAGCAATCCTCGCGTGCAAAATGGACTCAATGAATTCGTTCTTTGATCGTGGGCGGTGCACATGATCATGGCTGTTCCTGGTGCATAGGGAAGCACCCGCAAGCTTTCCATATCAGGCTGCAAGGTGAGCACATTGCGCGCAGTCAGACCAGAAGCCTCCACTGGAACGTCCGCGTGTGTAGGAAGGCCCGCAAAACAAACCTCTGCAATGCTGACAGGACTGTCAAATGGCGATTTGTCCGGAAGTAGTGATGTTGCATGGGACAGCGGCACAGATTTACACCGAATCGTGTTGTATGCATCAACAACGGCATACCGCAGGAACTTGACGCCAGCCGCACGCAAAGACCGCAGGATTGCCGCGTGGCACCCTTGATCTTTGTTTGTTACATATTCCGACGACTGAGGAATGGAGATTGCATCGGTATTGAGTTCATCGGTCGGAGTGGTAGAAGATTCTTTGCCTGCGGATGCATTTTGCGTCGGCAGCCTCTCCTCGTTCGTAGCACTTTGTGCATTGTAACTGCCACGCAACTCTTCCAACACCTGCTCGGTAGTCACCCGCCTTGCAAAGCCTTTCATACCGTGCAATCCCTTCGCGTGGCAATCCTCGCTCTCGGCCCCGCAGGCGTCCTCCACCACGCTGACCAGATACCCAAAATCGGCAGCATCCCTCACCGCACTCTCCACGCACTGGTCCGTCAACTGGCCGCATACCACCAGCTGCTCGACGCTCAAGTTGCGCAAGATATAATCCAAGTTGGTGCTCTGAAATACCGAGCACGAAGTTTTCGGCAGCGCAATGTCCCTTCCCCGCACGGGCGCAATGGCATCCAAGAATTTGGCCGGAGACGAGGGACCGGGGAGGTCGGACAACGAGCCAGAAAGCTTGTAATCCCAGGATAAGTCGCTGCAGTCGTCTTTGAGCGCCTCGAGGTAAGTGAAGACGAGTTCGGGCCCCCGTCCATTGCTCTGGCGATCTCTGCTGCCCCTCACTGCTTCGATCAGGCGCCGGGTATTAGCCACCATGCGAGGAAAGGCAATCCTTCGCTTGTACTCCGAACTTCTCTCGTCGATGCAAGTCAGCTCCTGCTGGATGTCGATGACGAGGAGGGCTGGAAAGAGGCATTTGCAACAATTGCAACAGCGTCAGTGAGCGGACGGTGCATGCTTTGTATGCACGGTGCATGCATTTGCAGCGTCAGATCACACACTAGATACCGTGCACATACTATCTCACCCATCGACGATGGACGCAGGGGAAAGTCCGTCCTCTTCGAGACGCCCGGCTCGATGAGCGCCCGCAGCGACGTAGATTGGGTCGACGCCATGTTGTTGTGCGCGAGCTGGATTGGAAAGTGACATCTTTATGTCGCAAAGTTGCAACAAACAACAACCACAACTTGCCAACCACAAACATCACCCCCCGCCGCCCTCCCACCAACCGATGGCCCTCGCCGCCACCCGCTCCCTCATGCGCCGCCCCGCCGCCGTCTTCCTCAACGCCAGCCGGCTCGATTACGACGGCGCCCTCGACTTTTCGCGGCTCTCGTCCCTCACCACTCTGACGCTGAACAAGGTCGATGCCCTCTCCGACACGGAAAAGATCGTCGACCTCGTCAACTCGAATCATGCCGAGATTGTGATCACCAAGGAGATGGAGGTGCCGTCGGCGGCGGTGGAGCGATTCGGGAGCAGCGTCAAGTTGATCTGCGAGGCGGGGACCGGGTACAATAACTGGCCTATCAAACTCGCGCGCTCGAAGGGGATTGACGTCGTCAACATTCCCACCTACAGTACAGAGAGCGTGGCGCACATGGTCATCACTTACATCATGAACTTCTCCGCGGCCATCTTTCCGCAGGCCAAAATGCTCCACGACGGGGACCAGCGAAACTTTACGGTGTTTCAGCATCCCATCTACGAGATTACGGGAAAGACGCTGGGATTGATCGGCGGCAGCGGCACCATTGGCACGGCGGTGGTTGACGTGGCCCTGCCATTGGGAATGGAGGTGCTCATCTCCAGCCGGTCCGGAAAGCTTCCGTCGGGGCACAAGTACGAGGGCAATCCAAAAGTCAAGGTGGTGTCGCTCGATGAGTTGCTTTCGGCATCGGACTTTGTATCGATCAACTGCCCGCTGAACGATCAAACCCGACACTCCATCGGCGCGCGCGAGATACGCCTCATGAAATCCACCGCGTTCCTCATCAATACGGCCCGCGGGGCCATCATCAATGAGACGGAATTGATCGAATGCATGAAGGAAAAGGCGATTGCCGGGGCCGGGCTGGACACGCAGGAGGTGGAGCCGCCGCCTCCGGAGAGCGAGATATGGAAGCTGGACAATGTCTTCTTGACGCCGCACATTGGATGGAGGAGGCTGGAGACGCGGCAGAGGTTGGTGGACATGACGACGGACAACATCGAGAGCTACATCCAGGGCTCGGTGCAGAACGTTGTGAATCCTTAAGAACTCTCCGCGAGCGCAGTGAGTGCCTGGCGAGCGAAGCGAGCCCGTTGCGGGATGCAGTGCGATGCAAAAGCTAAAGGAATGCGAGCTGCCCCATGTGAGGATCGAAAACTCGCGACCTCAGGATTATGAGACCTGCGCGATGCGGAGAGCATTCTGAAGGCGGCTCACGGGCAGGACATGATGTATGTACGATACGTAAACAACCCATTGACTCATGAGCGTGCACAGCGCATCCAGCAGAGAGAAAAGGGAAGCGAGCCCGTTGCGGGATGCAGTGCGATGCAAAAGCTAAAGGAATGCGAGCTAGGGTTGGCGAGCGAAGCGAGCCCGCTCCTGGTTGCAATGCAATGAAAGCAAAAGAATGCACTTGTTTCATTCAGTGGTAAAGTGACATCGAGTGCGGTGTGTCGTACTCAAATCAACTTCTCTGCCTCCAATGACCTTTGCGTTGTGACAGGTGCAGGTAGAAAAGGTAGAATTTATCATGCAACTGTCTAACAATAAGCCCACGTCCTCTCAGTACCGCTTTGTGTCCTAGGCTTGTCTCCTCGAGACTTTGCTCTCAATCTCAAACGGATCTTTTCCCATCACTGCACAGAACAGCGCTTGCTTTTCCTCCTCGTCATTCACAATTGCCCGCTGCTTCCAACACAGCCGCCCTCCAACCATGGACAGGAAGGACAAGGCCAAGCCCGGGAAGGGGCGCCAGCCGAATATGTTTGACTTCTTCGGGGCGGGCAAGAAAGCGGCGAAAACGAAGGGCCCCCATCATCCGCCGAAGCGTGCTGCCGGCGAGGGCACGACGAGCATTTGCAACTCACCCCGTGGACCAAAACACAACAATTCCAAGAAGTCGAAGTCGTCGCACACTGCAAATGTCAGTGGGACCTCTCCCAAGCCGGCCGCCGCCGCTAGCCGCCAGCCGGCACCGTCGGCCGCCGCCGCCAATGCGCAGCAGCGCGCACGTCCTGGCAATGACAAGTGCAAAGATGCACAGGGCCACGACGCCCACGACAGCCACGACGATCGCAGGTCCGCCGACGCCCCTCCTCACCACGATGACGCCGACAGAAAGCCGGCCGCGGTCGGTGGCGCCGAGGATGTGGACATGGACGATGTGCGGCAGGAGGAGGATGGACGCCTTACTGGAGGGATTGCACACCAAATCCATGAGTACGCCGCGTCGGCCCAGACCACCTACGCCACTTCTACTAGGAATGCAAAGGGTGGCCTCAGCTTTGGGAAGCTTTACCCTCGCGCAACCCTGCTCCCCGCGCAGCAGGACGCCGACGATAGATACCGCAGCCGCGTCGCCGATTTGTATGACTGGGTACGGTCGGAAGGCAAAGCACTTGACCCGGCGTCATTTATTTGCAAGGCCATCAATACCCAGCACGATGATACCTTCTCGATTGACAATGATGATGGACACATCTATTTCCTGAAGCAGCGGAAGAAGGGCGGTCGAGCTACTCGTGGCGACGAGAGGCTGGACGACTACGTCGAGCAATTTGCAGAGGACGACCTAGATGAAAGCCCGGACATCTTCTCCTGCATTGCAATCGATAACTTGCCGGAGGACTTCCAGCGCGAGCTCACCAAGCGCGCATTGGCCATCATGAGGGAGTTCATGTGCAAGGACCAGCCGATCACGCTCGAGGATTGGTTCGCTTTTGACATGGTTGGCCTGCCCGTCGCGCAGCAGTCCGTCTTCCGCTCGATGGTGAAGGACGCAGACGAGTGCAAGGTCGCCGGTGGCGCGTTCTGGCTACAGGGCTACCTCCGCGGGATCATCATGACCTTGCTGGAGGATGGTCTGCAAGAGTCACTCCGACGGCGCGGGTACGACATCGAGGAGAAGTCCTGCTGCCGGGAAGCCGTCAACAACAAGCTCATCGAGTACTTCGCCCACGGCGACATGGATGGCCTGTGCAATGTCGATGCCGCCATCAAAGCCACCTTCACCACGCCCGAGGAGATCGAGGCCGTGAGGAACGGGCTCATTAGGGTGCGAGCGACCAAAGTCTCGTGGTATCCGGGCTGCTGGTTCTCCCGTCCGGTGAACTTTCAGGAGGCTACCAAGGTGATTTGCAACAAGCTGTTCTGGATCTGGAGCGACGTTTTCCCGATGCCGCCGCACCTGATTCCGATGACCATCGACGAATGCTACGACGACGAAGGAGGGTTCTTGCACGAATGGCGCTGCGACGCCGTGGACGATACCGTGCCGGAGATCGATGAGGTTGAGATCGACGGTGGCTGCGGCGTGTTGGAAACGAATATGGCGGCTTGGATTGCAACCCAGAGCGGAGGCATCGTGGGCTACCTGCTGGAGGAACGCGAGACGCTCCTCGGCCACGAGAAGGGAAGCGGCTGGTATGTGGCGTGGACGTACGCCGGCGTCACGCTCATGAAGCTCGATTGGGATGGCGACCTTCTCGTCCGCCTTCTATTGGTGTTCCAACCGCTGTGCCCGATGCTTTGGTCCAAGACCGGCGAGCGGTACGACTGGATGCAGCTCAACAAGTCGGACAAAGCGTCAAGGTCTGGCCACTGGATGGGCGGCTTCTTCGACGTGCTCGAGACGCCCGGCGCTCTCACCACCAACAAGAGCTTGGACCGCAAGGTGGAGGACAACTTCTTCCTCCACAACTGCGTGTACCTGCAGAACGTCAAGTTCAACCGCTTTCCGGTCAAGTCGGTCGTCAACGACTGCAAGAACCGCCTGTTGGGCGACACGCTGAACGTCAACCAGCCCAGCTGCACCAACTTGCTGCGGCTGCGCGATGGCGACATCATCAGCAAGAACACGCGCATCACGCTCGGGCGCCGTGCCGGAGACTGCGCGGAGGACGACCCGGCGAAGATGACGATCAATCGCCTGTTTCTGCGCGAGTCGCTGCAATACGTGGACGCGGACGGCGCCGAGACGATCGAGGAGGCCGCGGAGAGCTTGGTCTACTCGGTGGACTACGAGCGCCGGCTGCACGGCGAGGACGAGGCGTGCCGGAACAGCAACAGCCGGTACAACATCATCAAGGACGCCGGCGACTTGATTTCGCGTCCGTTGATGGAGGCGTTCTGCGCGAGGTACGATGCGACGCGCCACAACGCGGGCAATCGATCGCAGCACCACGCCACGAACGCGGCCGCCATCGCTGTGCTGGACCCGAAGCTGAAGGCGTACGCGAAGAGCGGCAAGCGGTTCCTCGTGCAGGCCGACGGCAACTCGGATCCGAAGAAGGGGGCGCTCACCAAGAGCAAATCGTTCGGCTACGCTCCTTTCGTGGTGCCGCGTGATGGCGTTGTCCTCGAGGTCGAGCCCGGCAAACCTGGACGGAGCGTCGTGTTCCGGCTGGCCGACTTCGTCCCCGGAATCTGCCTCAACGCCCTCAAACAACGGTGCGTGAAGGAGCGACGCACGGCAGCGGCAACACGAAGACGGCGAAGGTCTGGAGGACGAAGAAGTACAAGATCGACACGACGAAGGGCATCGTGCGGACTTCGTCGGGGTACGTCAAGTGGGCCAACCGGCACCACGTGGCGGAGGTGCGGTTCGTGCCCGTGCCGGAGGCGGAGGCGAAGAAGGCGTCGGTGGTGGTGAAGAAGAAGAAGAAGGGAAAGAAGGGGGGCGCGAAGAAGTAGAGACGAGAAGCGAGAGGCGGGGGCGGGGCGTGGAGGCGGGGCGATAGAATGCAGAATAACGCACACTGGACTGCAACATACAATACACTTTGCGCGACCCGGTGCATTTGCAAAGTATCACTTAGATAGTTGTTATGTCGGACAACAACAACCGGGAAATGCATGAGGACTAGGTAATGCCTGCCGGCGGCGACCTACGCGGTCAGCGCCCTCCGGGGGGTCCTGGCGGACGGCCTGGGGCAACAGCTCTCTCGGCTTTGACTCTGTTCGACTTGCTCACTCGACTTCTCGAGTTTCTTTGTCGCTCGTCCCAGCTCGACCGTGACTCCTTCCTTCCTTCTCATCCCTCCTGCAGAGTGACACTTGTGATACTGACCCACTGATGCATCCACCAAATTTGGGTCCACAAAATTGCAATCTTTGGGTGCATTCCCCTCCAATAGGTTCTCTTCCACCATCCTGGGCACTTTTTTGGTTGATTGGTTCATTGGGAGGGTGCTGGAGGAAGCCCCGAAGTTGGACGGGTCGGACCGAGACAGCGAGATTTGGCCACATTCGGCCGTGTTTGGCGTGCCGTTCTTCCGTCAATTTGCGAAGAGTGATGATCAATAATGACTTGGAGGATGGCCACGGCCAAACTGAGTCCACTGGTGGGGCCAAAAGAGGAAAGCACGGCCTTCGTTACCCACAATAACATATCCGGCAATAAAATCATCGTGCCCCATGTGAGGATCGAACTCACGACCTCAGGATTATGAGACCTGCGCTCTGCCTACTGAGCTAACGGGGCGTTGTAGTCGGTTGACCGGAGGTCCATTTGTTAAGGTGCACCTGCACCAAGCTAAAAAAAAGATTTGTTGACGTGAGAGGGCGGGGGGCTTCTGGGGGGCTTCGCCCCCCGAGGGAAGGGGCGCTTCGCGCCCCTTGCTTTGCATTGCAATTGGGGGCTTCGCCCCCAAGAGGGGGCTCCTCCTTCTCCCTCTCCAAACTCCAAACTCACCACCCCGCCCGTCGCACCCACAACCTCCGCCTCCCGCCGCTGCCCCAGAGCCCTGCACCACACGCCCAACTCCCCGCCACACTCGCCATGGTCAAGACTGCGGCCGCATCCGGCAAGGCAAAGGCGCCGGCGTCGGCCAAGCGCACGGCGGCCAAGGCCAAAACGCCCGCCAAAAAGTCGTCGGTGTCCGGCGTCATTGGCACCAAGAAGCGGGGGGCATCAGCCGCGGCCAAGGAGAAGAAGGCCGCTCCGCCCCTGCCCAAGGGATGGCCCGCCGCTTCCAAACTGTCCTATCCCGCTCCCCGGGGGGCAAAGGGGGCATCTCCAAAAGAGGACGTCATTGATCTGGACAGCGATGGTGCAGATGAGAGCCCGCAGCCGGCAGGTGCACCGGCCAACTACCTCCGACCGGGCAACCTCCTCCAGCAATTTTGCAATGGATCCGACGTATTTCTGCGCAAGCGGGCCGTGCAGTCCACGTCCATGACGTTCCCTTCCGTATCGGCGGGGGAGAACGGGAACGTGGTTGCAAATAAGGGTGCACCACAGCGCTTTCTCGTCCTGTTTCCCGGGAGGATGTCGCTGAAGACTCCTCCTGCGAAGGCAAATGGAGCAAGCGATGCAAAGGAGGATGGCAACGAGGAGGCAAAGGCGGAGGATGGGAAGAGCGACATTACGGGGGATGGCACCGGCGGCGCTGAGTCCGCCAAAAAGCGGAAGGCCTTCCAGCCGGCCAACCCGCCCCAACTGCTGGGAAAGCTGGTCTCGGTGGGAGGCGCCGAGCGGAGGATGGAGCTTCGCATACCCATGCCCTCTGGGGGATCCGCCGTAGCCAATGGCGAAACGCCACAGCAATTGGTCATGTCGGGGAGGGCCATTCCACTCTCCGGAAAGTACATGGCGCTGACATTCAAGCGCACGGGCGGGAGCAAGGACGCCTCGGCGGCGTCCACGCCCAAGAACAAGAAGCGGGGGACGGGCTCCATTAATTGCAAGGATGTTTTCCGCTCCGCAATCGTGTTGGGAGAGAGCAAGATGGTGGATGGTGCGGGGAAGCCGTCGCCCTTGAGCGCGGCAGCGACAGCGGGGAAGAAGAGCGAAGAGGACGAGGATAAGGTGGGAGCGAAGCACTACGGTGGATCCGAACGAACGTTGGATGGAGGGGGCAAGGCAGGTGTTTCTACGAGCAGAAAGAGCCTGAAGGGTGCCACAACCACCACTTCAAAGCGAAAGGATAGCACTGCAAGTCTGGACATCGATCTGGAAAGCGACGAGAGCGACGACAGTGTCACGGAGGATACAAACGACAGCAGCGAGGCAGGGAGTGATGGCGAATTTGTACCCACCTCTTCAAGAAAGAAGAAGGGCAGGGCATCGTCTGCTGGAACAAAGCGAAAGGCAAATGATGATTCCGATGACGATGAAGAGGAGGTCACCCCGGCGAGGAAGCGCACTCCTAGGAGGAGCGCTGCAAAGGCCACCAACGTGAGCTACCTTGACGAAAGTAGCGACATGGACGATGATGGGAGCAGCGATGAAGAAGAGGAGAGCGATAATGATGATGACGAGGAGGAGTTTATGCCAACTGCAAAGCCCAGAGCGAAGAAGCCTGCCGCCAAGGCCAAGGTCAACTCTGCCAAGCCTGCAGCCAAGGCGAAGAAAGCACCCGCCTCAAAGCCAAGAGGGGGCTTTATCAAGACCATTGATATCGATATCTCGGACAGCGATGGCGAAGAAGAGGATAGCGACGAAAGCCTCAAACTCAGTGATTCAGATGACGAGGACGAGGACTTTATGCCGAAACCAAAACCGAAGGCGAAGAAGCCACCTGCCAAGTCTGCAACAAAGGCTGTCGCCAAACCAAACAGAGTTTCAACAACTGGTCCCAAGAAGAAGAGCAATGGCTCCAGCAGCACAAATGGGAAGAAAGGAAGTGGAGCGAAAAGCAAACCTGCGTCTGGAAAGAAAGCGTCCGAAATCATCGAGATTGACGGCGAATCGCTCGATCCTGACGAGGTGGCCAAATCGGCCAAGGAGAGGCTCGCGGCGATGATGTCATCGCCGGCAAAGTCGACGTCTTCCTCTCAAAAGAAGAGCCCAATCTCCCGTGGGAGGCGCAAGAAGACCTCTCCTCCTCCTCGGAAGAGCCCCGGAAAGGCAGACGCATTTGACTTTGATGATGACGACTGTGGCTTCTTGTAACCTCTCTTCCGGGAAGTGCACACACACCAACGTGAAGCTGTATTCTGAAGACGCAACAGCAACCACCTACATAAATGAATGATTTTACACTGCTGACTTCTTTGGCATGCGAGCAGTGGACTCGGCAGATGCAAAAGTAGAGAGGTGCACTGGCACTCCTGTCCAGAGGCGATGAGAACACCTAAACTTTGCCTTCTCGACTGTTCACTCGGGGTTCGCTTCTTTTGCGGAACGTTGCTAGAGACGCCACGCCAGCATCAAAGGACGGCAATATGAAGGGAACCAACGAAGGCAACGGCGCCGACGGCGCCCCTAAGAAGCACAAGCGACACCATCGCCATCATCGGCATCATCACAAGAGAGACAAGGAGGATCACCGCGAAGAGGAGTCGGTCGATCAGCAACGCCAGGATGCGGCAGCAAAGTCACCGCAGATAGGCAGTGCTCCTACCACCAGAGGCGACAAGCAGGCACTTTCGGATCAGTTCGAGGAGCGAATGAGGGTAAAGTTAGAAGAAGGGGATCATGATGAGGCGCCTGAATCTAATGATGCGGATGCCGGCCGCAATCCAGCAGGCGAAGATCAAGAATCAGACGAGGATGTTATGCCAGAAGTCAGGAAGACGACTGTGTTAGATCAGTACGAGCAGCGGG
>JALLAP010000711.1:0-10794 GCA_036939355.1 Thalassiosira profunda | reverse complement strand
AGCGAGGCGCCCCCGGCGGGCCTGGTGGGAGTGACCATCGCACCTGACTCTCTCTATTGCAACCCGATAAATAAATAGCCCACACTTCGAGGATCGGCTGGTACAAACAAGACGGACGGCGCCCGCACCCTGCTGCAACTTGCAACAGGATGCACGCGGCGTGGTGAGTAGAGGCGGCAGGAGGGTGCACCGACCCGCCGAGAGGCGAAGTAGTCGAGCTGGCTGAGTGGAAATGAGTGGTCGAGGTGTGAGACGCTAACATAGGTACTTACGTGAGTCATACGTACACGTGATACGTCCTACTTCGTACAGCGTACAAGCACAAGCTTCTTAGGGAGGGTTACCTAGAGGGTAGATAGAGTGCTAACCCTAACCCTAACCCCTAACCCTAACCCTACATACGTACCTACGATACCGTGGATTCTCTCCGTACCTAGGCTAGGCGAGTTTAGATAGTACCTATGTACGCACCTAGTAGGAGACGTTGTGAGTTGCTACCATAGCCTCCTTCCTCCTCTAGAGAAATCGCTCCAGGAACCAACTATTAGGCAGGTCACGGGTTGTTGACGAAGAACTGGCTTAGCAAGCCGAAATTCTCCCACCTCTCTCAGCCCGCGCTCACGACGCCGCATGGAGGGAAACATTCATTCGTCGTGTTCTCTCATTCTGGGACAGAACGGCGTTCCGAATTCCTCTCGGGTATGTAGATATCCTCTCGTCATCTTGCTCATACTCGAAAGACAACCTTTTGTGGTCCGGCGAACAGACGAGGCTCACTGCCCCTCCTCACCACCCAAACTTGTTTCATCGCATCAGGAGCCAAAGGGGCGCCTTTGGACGAAGCTCCTTTGGATGCTGTTTGGTCGTTCAAGCAACAGATTTTGCGGCCTGTGTTGCACGGACAGATCAACTCTGCTCTAAGCCGAAAAGGAAGATGCGTGGTCTCACCTACCAGGCTCAGAGCTTATCAATGACTCGTCGATAATTGAGCGACGTGGGCCTCCAGTTCTTGTCGATGCTGAATATTCTCCCGGGTAAAAGCGCGTGTCTCTTGTTCTCACGGTTTTCTGCGGCGTCGACCGCACCCCCGCGCCGCAACGGCGTGGGCAAGAAATCGGCATGCGACGATCGCTCCGCCACTTCCGCAACCGCTTGAACTGAGACCTCGTGCGTGACTTTGATGCGAGCGCGCTCGTTCTCGGCGTATCTTTGAGTGATGGATTGCAGGAGCGTCTCCAACTGGCTAATCGCGGCGTCCCGGTTCTCAATATCTTGCCGTCTTTCGGCCAGCTCGCTGTCCTGCGCCAAAATGCGTTTCTTGGCGGACCCCCATTCGCTCAAGAGTCTATTGGCCAGCGTGCGCAGCGTCGCGTGGTCCGCTTTCAGCGCCGCGATTGTATCATTGTTGTCCCGCGCCTCCCTGCGCAACTTCCGAAGGAGGCCACGGATCAACTCAACCTCAGACTCCACCGATTCGCATTTCGCTCGCATCTTGGTCATCTTGTCCTCGTACAGGCGATTCAGGCAAAGCGATTCGGAAAGTTGCTGCTCCAGCTCCCAAATGCGAGACCTCCGCTCTTCGAGTTGCTCGTCGTGTTCCTCCTGACACTTTCGCCTCTCGATGGAATGAGCTTTGTGCACTTACCGGAACGCCTTGTCAAGGCTGAACTGCCCCATCTGCAAGCGATTCTGCAGATTGCCTAGAATGTGGCGTTGGTCCGTCTCGTTCTTAAGAATAATTGACCACTCGATGAGATCCGATTCGTCCGCATTGTCCAAGTGCCCGAGGACCATCCGCGCCCTGTCGTTCGTAGGCTTATCTGACGCGTCTAGCTTTCGATCGTTTTGATGCAGCTCCGATCCGTTGTCCACCAACAGCTTTTCTTGCACGAGGCAATTCTCGTAGGTAGAGCGAATGCAACCGAGCAGAAGGTTGAACAGCGCCGCGGTCTTGTGCCGCTGACTTTCGAGTTCGCAAATGAGCTCGTCCGTCTTTGCAAACGCGGCCTCGCTGCTCCGAGGAACGAAGGCGATCGACCCTCGCCTTCTCGCGCCTTCCAACGTTGAGACAATTTTCCTGTGGCAGCGGCTGGCATCCTCGGCATGCCTCCGCGATTCGTCCTCCAGGTCTCCAATCCTCGACGTCATCTCGGAACACTGGGATTCGAGGTCGCCGATCCGACTCGTCATCCGCTGCTTCTCTCGCTGAAACTCACACTCGAGCTCCTCCATCGCGTGCTCGGCCGTGCGCAAGCACGCCTCGACCTCTACTTTCGCAGCGTTTGTGCTGGCAAGATCCTGCGTCAGTGCAGCACACTGGTCGCTAGACGCTTGGCATTCCGCGTTGGCTGCTCCAAGATCTTCCGTCAACTGCTCGCTTTCGCGTTGAAGGAGATTAAGTTGTTGCGACAGCGACTCCTTTTCCGCTTGCACTTGCGCGTTACGTTCGATTTGCTCGTGACATCGGGTCTTCCATTGCTCAGCGTCCGCTTTGACCTCCTCGACTTCCACGACCAGTCGCTCGTGCTCGACAAGCACGGGTTGTTGCCGCTCCAATGTCGCTTCCAAAATTTGTTTGTCCGACTTAAGCCGCCGGCCTTCCGCCTCCAATGCATTCCGGTCGGCAACCTCGCGCTTCAACGCCAATATTTGCTCCAACAGCACATTTCGCTCTTCCTTGCTCTGCTCCACAACCTCCACGAGTCGATCGCGATCCCCTTGCGCGTCCACCTTGGTCTGCACGAGCCCCAGACGCAAATCCTTCTCCTCCTCTTCCAGCAAGCAAATGGCGTGCTTCAAATTGACAATGCGAGAGCTCTCGCGGTGGATGACCTCCAGCTGACCGCCGCAGGTCCAGCACGGTCGCACGCGCAGCTCACACTCGTGCGGGGCAAACAGGCGAAACGTCTCGCGCAGGTCGACAGACGGCACGGACGCAAGCGACGCGCCAAGTGAGGCGTCTGCAGTATCTAGCAAGCATTCCTTCACGGATATCACATCTCGGTGATAGGCCTTGCGGATGACGTCGAGAAGAACATTTCGACGCTCCAGCTTGCCGCGGAGGTCCTCGAGCTGCTGGGCGTCGTCCATCGCAGGGAGGCGTGGTTCATCGGCGCCCCTCCACAGAATTCAAGTGTCGATGTTGTGTCGAAGTTTTGAGTGCGTTGAGTTTTGTGTCGAAAATCCGTTTCACCCACTGCATCAGGATTACACCCAGGCGGTGCTTCATCAGCATCCTATCCAGGAGCGTACTCGAAGGAAAAGGAATGGCTCTCGATCCCACTTGGATCATCCCCAAACATAGCTTTGCAGCAAAATTTGGCTCCGGCTTTCATGTCTGCCTCTGAGATGGTGATCGACTCCTCGAGCTTCCTGACAGTCTGCCGATGAGAGGAGGATGCGGTGGAAATGACGGCGTAATCTTCACTGCCACCGCCGATGTGGCAGGCATAGTCGATCCAGAACGCAACTGCGTGGGCGACTCCCTCTACAGCAAACTCTGCCACGCCGTCCGTCGCTTCGATGGTTGGCAATTCACCCTCATATGAAATGTTGGCGACGCAAAAGCTATCTGTCAGCCGCCTGTAGCGGTACTGCCACAGTGGAAGAGACACATCGTAGGTGTGATAGCGGTCGCCGTAGCGGTTGACAGCATCGTGCGTAAAGCCCGCGACATTCCCAACCTTTCCATAGGCTGCATCGAATTCGTCAAACTGCACCGCGCACGCCATCAGCCGCGCTTGCGCTGGTACCGACAGCGCCGAGAGAGAGATAGCTCCCCGCGCTTTCAGGGAACGAACGAGGTGAAAGTAATTCAACGCTTCCTGCAGGTGCCAGCCCTCCAACATTTCGTAGTAGGGTTCAGCCACAACAATCTCTGCCGTGCCGCCAGCAATGTGCTCCTTTGATAGGTGCTCTGGCAGTGCCTGAATGATCTGGAACTCTGCTCCTGCGCGAGGAAGGCCGTTTCCAATCTGGGCGATTGTGGCGGCCAGGGTGGGCATATTTCCAGAACTGCTTTCGAGAGAAGTCACCCTCATTGCTCCCGACACGGCCGCCATCATGGCACACAATCCCATGTCGGACAGGTCCAGCAGTGGCGCATCGTGTCCCTTTACCCTCAAGCAGTGACGTACGGAATCCTTCACAATTTGTATCCGAGACGAATCGTTGAGCTGCAGCGCCCGAGTAGACGTGATGTGGCGATTGAATATCGGGTGTGGAGGCGCGATGGACCCATTCAATTTTCGGCGCTGAGATGGCCTTTCGCCTTCCTCTCCACAAGTGGAACCACACCTCATGTCAAGCTGGAATGATATTGAGGTGTCGTCGTGAGATGCGACAAGCTCCACTGGAGAACCCTTCTCCAGCTTTCGTTCCGCCGAAGGCCCATCCCCGAAAAGGTAGAGGCACTGCTGCCAATGATCTTGCCACGTCTCGTTTTGGTTGCCATCTTCATCAACCCCCGACCGCTTCACAAACCCAATGGGCTCAGTGGAATACGTACAATCGTCGCGATCTCCGTCCCACAGGTCCAGCTCCCACCAGAACAACACGCCATGGCACTCTCCGTCGGCAGTAGGAACAACAGTCGTGGCGACGGATCGGCCGGTTGGCGGAGGAAGGGCGTCCAGTCCCGACGCGAAATCGAAGTTGAGCACCATTGTAGGATCGGCGAGCGGACGCAATCCCCTGAAATCACTGCCTTGATCGTTTGCCAGGTGAGCAGATTTGTCGCGGTATTCCTCGTCCAGCATGGCGTTGGCATGAAGCGGAACCGTGATTCCTCCCACGCCTCCGCTGTCATCTGCTGGCTTGCCCTGCTGTGCTCCAAGCAGCACCTCTCGGTCACTGATAGATTCATCTTGCTCTGATACAGGCTGGGCTTTCTTCGAAAGCCACACTCCGCCCGAAGCCTCCCTGAACGACTGTAACTCCGGTCCATAGAATGATGTCGCTGCGTTCAATGCCTTTACTCCCACATTCTGTAATGGCTCTCCCTCGACCAGCACGGCAAAAACGCGCGCCCGCCTCGGCACAACAATGGCATCGGGCTTCAGATGCCTTTTCCAGGCATCGCGAAGGGCGGGAAGGACCCCCTCTCCCAACAAGCCGGACTCGAGCAGCTCTGAGGTGCAGATGTCGGCCCTTTCATTCACCCCATTGGACGCACCGCCGAAACGGCCGTCGTCTATCCCAAAGCCAGCATCGGCAGAATGCGTCTCCACCACGACGACTTTCTCCGAGAGCCCATTCTCCTCGACCGTCATTCGAGCGAGGCGGGCCATTGCGGAGGCCATCTCCACCGACGTCACTTGTACCTTCATATAATCAGTGCCATCGCTTTCCGACGGAGATGATTGCTCTTTCACAGCATCGAGTGTGTGCTTGGCGCCCATCATCGCCAAGAGCCCTGTGCCTGATCCGATATCGAGGATGCGTATCGTATCAGCACCATTGTCGCCAGTGTCTACCTTTTTGCAATTGGCCCGCCCTTCACAGCGCCTCTTCGCCACCATCTCTCGGCAAGCGCTCCGCACAGCAAAGTTGTACATCCTGTTCCTGCGGCGATCGTTGAGCATGGGCAGCGCCCACCGCTTCGTGCGCAGGTGCCGCACTATCCCCACATCCTCTCGGGGCTGCCCTATTTCCAATGCGGCGGTGTCAATGGCCCCACCACCAGCACCACCGGAGCCATCAGATGATGTGCTCGCGGCATCTTTCCATACGATGCCGCCATTCTCGCCGTCCAAACACGCGACGAGCAAGAGCTCTCGCGGCGACGACCCATCATCTACGGTCACAACTACGGCCTCATTGTACCGGGCGCGGGCGATGGCCGCCTCGATGATGTCGGACGCCATGCCGAGAGGGTGATGGGTGGGGGCGGCGGCTGAAATAAAGTGGCGGTCCATCCATCCCGCATCTCCCTCACGCACACCTTGCTTGATTGCACCTTCATTTCACAACTCCCTCGCTCGCTCAGACCACATCCTCCACCGACCTACTTGTATTGCATCATGGCCTCCTCCCAGCCGCCCGACACCGCCGCCTTCCTCTCCTCCATGACCTTCGCCCACGGCGACATCGGCTGCGAGTGCGACGAGTGCGGTCCGAGCGAAGTGCCTCCCACCATCCGAGCAGCCGTCGCGGAACACCTTCGCAAACGACGGCGAGAGGAACCGTCCGTGTTCGACGGCTCCAAGCGGTTAAGGGTCACGCAGGAGCGGTCGCTGGTGAAGAGGGAGGGAGGGTTCGCGCTGTGGCGGCTGGAGCTGCCGATTGATGGGGGCGACCCCATTGTGGAGTATAGAAACAGCCACAGAATAGTGTTTGTGCAGCGGTTGGACAAGGTACGTGCATGTTCTGTGAGCGTGTGTTGTGTTTACTTCGACTGACCTTTTCCACCAGGCATCGCAAATACTGTCAATTGGAAGGGGTATCATCGGCTCGGCCGCCGAGGAGAACGGCCGAACGCGCTTGGACTGGGAAGAGGGATCTGCATACTTTCTGCCGAGCCTTCAGGGCATTGCATGCGGCTGGATTCACAAACGGGCGGCCGAGGAGGAAGGAGCTGCAACCAAACCGCCAGCTACGGATTGCAATGAAAGTGGAGTTGAAGCAACACCGACCGCAGAGGATGTCGTGTTGTACTCGTTGAAAGTGTCCCCCGAAACGCTGGAGAAGAATGCAAAGGGCAGCGCTACGGAGGATATTCCGTGCTGGGTGAAGAAAGCCCACGAGCTGTTTCGCCAATGCCTGCCGAAAGCACAAACTCAGAAAGACGATGCACCTAATGATGAGGACCAGAAGGATATGTCAAAATGCATCCGGCTTTCAGCAGAGGAGTCTGCGGCGATGGAGCTCATTGTCGTGCTTGCAAAATGAATCGTTGATTGCAAACACGTTAAATACAAGCAACATCCTTTCAGCAACGTGAACTAGAACGATGCAAGTGATCAAGATGAAAGTATTACTCTGAGCGAGGAACCGTCAACAATGAAATGTCTGGCATGTGTAAAGATGAGCCAGAATGTGAAATAAAATGTAGAAATCTCTGATACAACCCCCCCCCCCCCAAGAAATGAATGGAGATCCACCCAATAGATTGAAGATACACCTTGCCAATTGAATGCCCCTGTCACTTTGTAACCGACTTGAAGCCGAACGGATCAAAGGTGTAAAAGATACGGGCCCTGATGTTCTGCAAAGGAACTGCGCCAAAGTGACGCGAGTCGGTGGACCGAGGAGGATTGTCGCCCAGAGCCCAGAAATGATCTCTCGGAACCGTGTACTTCCTCCCGTTGAACTCGACTACGTCGCCCTCCAACGCCGCAACTCGCTTGCAGAGAAATCGGGCGAACCTGCAGGATTCGGGGGTCGTGCGCAGCTGTCGTTTGCTGTAGACAAGAAATTGCACCACCTATATGTTTGCGTGAGTGGTAAAGGAAGCATGGCTGAAGTTGAATAAGAGGCATTTCTTCCGCTTCGGTTGTGTGCACGCTGTCATCTCACCTGCCCCTTCTCCACTTTTTTGACCGTAGATGGAGTCATGGGCATCTGAATACCATAGGACTCGTCCGATATCGTAGGACGCATGCTCTCACCAACGAAACGCTGAATGATGCTTTTAGAGACCACACACTGGTAGTCGTTCATCGCCGCGGTCCAATCTAAACGCGATTGATATTGCATCGAAGTGAGGCAATTCTCATCCCTCAGCTGATCCTCCCCAGTGCCTGCCTCGAGTGGATGACGATCCATATGTTTCTTGAGATGGAAATTGTGCTCCGCGATCTTCCCCAGTGCCGCATTTGCCGATGCAATTCTCCACCGTCGCAGGAGCCCAGTGGGCTCCCAACAATCCCAGGAGTCTGGTCCTTTTCCCACACATTGACCAATGAAGGGCGGTTTTCCACCCCCCTCCGCCTCCAATTCCGCATAGCGAGCGCGTTCCACGAGCTCTTGTTGCTTCATACGAGACGCATGCTTCTTGCGCCGCTTGTTCCTACTCTCTGCCTTGGCGTCGTGCTTCACCTCTTTGTGCAGGCCCTCTCGTTTGTCTCCCTTCTTCTTTTTCTTCCCAAACTCCCTCGCCGACATCAAGAGAGGAATCGCTGCTGGAGCTGCTCCCCCCATTGCAATCATCGGCATCGGCGCTGCTGCAGCCGACGGGGCAATCGGTGGCCCTGGGCCTCCTCCCGGACGGACGGCCGAGGCGCGGAGGACACCCCGCCGGGCGCACGCGCCGATCCCCGCGGCGCCTCGGCCCAGCAAGAGCGACATTAGTTGTTGCTGCGCGGAGGGGGTCTGCCAGCTTGGTGGTCAGCGGCGGAGAGACCGGGGCGGAGGCGGGCGCTAACGCCCGCGCGGATGATGTTTGATGTTTGTGGCGCGGTGGGGCGGGGGCGGCGGGCGGGGACTTTGTCCAAAATTCCCGGGAACCTGCCAGATGAAATCTTTCATTTCTCGCAACTACCTAACCCAAACAAACTCGCAAACGCAAACGCACCCGGGCTCGATAGATGCTGGCACGTCAGATGCTGGCCTGCGCGGGAGCGGCGCAGTAGCACCCACCCCAGCCGCGCCAGAGCGAGCGAACGGCCCAAAGGCACCGCTGGTCATCGGAGAATAGCCGCGGAGCGCGCTGGAAAATTGGTGACACATCTTGTGCACTTTTGAGTTGAGGCGTCGAGCTGACAACTGACGACCGAGCAGCAATCATGACCATCCCCCCGCCCCCCGCCCCGCCCTCCGATCCCCACCAAGGAGATGGGGTGGCCTCCTCCCTCATATCTCCCGGACTCACCTCCTCCCTCCACGGCGCGGCGACCACATTCGGCTCCCCCCGGGGCGGGTTCGGGAGCGCCTTCCAATCCCCCGGAGTGGCGAGTGCCAGCGGCTACAACATGAGCGCCAGGAGCCCGGTGCCGACGCCGGGGGACGTCCCGGGGACGCCCCTGACGGCGCGGGGAGACCGGCGGTCGAAGATGGTAAGGGAGCGGAGCCGGAGCGTCTCGGCGTTCGCGAGCTCGGCGGGGGGGAGGCCGGGGCCACTCACAACTGCGGGGGGTATGGGGACGAGGTCCACCCCGGCCGCTGCGGCGGAGACTGCAACCGATGGCAAAATTGCCGAGGAGGAGCCGGGGGAGCAAATTCCGGCGCTGTTCGCCAGCTTTTGCTACCGGGGCATGGAGGTGATTTTTGCTGCCGTCCACGATCAATGTCCGACCGAGGACGGCGCGCCCGCGTGTCACCTGCTGGGAATCCACGCGCGGACCCGGGCCCCGTTCCAAAAGTGCCACTTGGACGGTCCCTACGGCAGCTCTCCCAAAGCATCGGCGCCTAATCGTTCCAAGTCTACTGTCAAAAAGAGTGGAGCGAGGGTGGAAATCGTCCACCTGGCGGCCCACCCTTCGACGGGGTACATATTCGCTGCCGACAACATGGGCTGCGTCCATTCGTTTTACCCCACCCGCGCCGATCCCATGGTGGAGGCCTACGGCAAATTCCGCTGGAGGCCCGGGGCCGTCGCCGATGCGAGGGAGGTGTTCGGCTACGAGCCCCTGTGTGCGATGCTGCCCCACCTGCCGACGCTGTCGGCGACGGACGATGGCTTCGAGGTGGAGGCGGAGGGAGGAGACACGACGGAGGACGGCGAGCCAGCGCCTAAAGAGGGAGAATCGACGGACGCCGTGCCCTGCTTTTTCCGGAGGCGGCGCTCGTCGCACCATATCCCGGGGCCGCCCGGCGGACCGGCCTCTCCGGGGAATTCTCCCGGCAGCGGCGCAAATCTTCCGAGCAACTATCCGCTGAACGACGGGCAGCCTCCACTGCCGAAAGGAAGCGCCTGCGATGACGATATGGCCGAGTACGGGGTCACGATACGCGCGTCGATGACGCAGAGCCGGGTGCTAGTGATGCACAGGGACCAACTCGCCGTTTTCGACTTCTCGTTGCCGTCGGAGGGGCCGCGGACTCCTTCGGGAGTGCCTCCTCCCACTGCATTTCAGAGCTTTGGGCATGACTCGGGGAAAGCGACCCGTCTGCCGGAGGCGCCGTTGCTGTGGACGCACAAACTGCAGGGCAGCATCATCGATCACTGCTCGTTATCGGGGGACGGATGCGCCATTGCAGTGGCGCTGCGCGGAGAGGGGGTCGGCGTGCCCTATCCGTTTGGTGTTCGGACATTCGTGCGAGATAGGGAAGATGGTAGCGGCGTCTCTGCCTCTGGTGGACCTGCCGGCGACGATAAGAGCACCTTGACACCAAAGAGCAGCGGGAAGCCTCCCATCCATCGCCGCACCGGCTCTCGCTCTCCGCTGCCAAAGAAGAACACGGAAAATGTCTCCAAGAAGGAGGATGCAGAAAAATTGCCAAAGGGCGCAAAAGAGACAATTGACAGCGCCGCAGTGACCCCGAAACAGACGCCGCCGGCAAAACAGGGAATACTGTACAAACCGGGGCAGTTCCTTGTCCACTCGGCACCGGTGACACGACTTTCCTTCAGGGGCTATGGAACCAATACTTCGTCGGCGCAGCACAACTCGGGCACCCTGGACGACGACTGCGAGGGGAACGACCTTCTCTTGACCACGTGCTCTTCTGATTGTTCCCTCCGGATCTTCAGCCAGAATTCTTGGCGGCAGTTGATGCACTGGAACAGCCCGCCGAGAAGCAGGGCCGATTGGGTCCGGGGAATAAGCGCGGCAAACCTGGGCGACCTTGATTCCGACCCGGCAATGAGCGAACGCGCGTCGAAGAAGCAGAAGAAAGGGCAGGGGGATGAGGGAC
>JALLAP010000710.1:0-10990 GCA_036939355.1 Thalassiosira profunda | reverse complement strand
TGGTCGTGTTGTGCTTCTCGATGACCGCATCAAAGACCACTTCGACGACCCAGTCGTAAAAGCGCCACACCGGACGATACTTCTTTGTCAGCTCCGGCAGTTCCCTGTAGTCGTTGATGAAGACTTTGCCTTGCGGATACGCCGCGACGAATGCACCAAACGGCATCCGCCACGTGGGCACCTCTTTCAAGGGCTCAATGCCCAACTTCTCCAGCTCCGCCTTCGGCAGCCTCGTCCCGACTTTGTTATAGCTCTCCTCGCCCATGGCTTCTAGGAGCCGCGTTTCGTCCAATCCGTTGATCATATGACCAAAGTGACCAGTCGCCTTGTCCAGGATGACGAGGTTGTTTTTGAGTTGCGTGATGGGAACGAGCTCGTGCGGGGTCCCGTCGGGGAGGTCCGGAGTTTCATAAACAACACCTGTTCCGGTGAGTCCGCAGTAGCAGATCGTCGCAGGGGTGTCGTCTTTCTTCACACCAACCTTGGCCATGTGCGGCCGCAGGATCTGCACCAATGGGATGAGATATGAGATATGATATCATGTGAACAACACACAACACACCTGCTTGTCGGGGTAGGCGAGCGGCTCCTGGTCTTCCAGCTGCGTCACGACGCAGGTGTCGTCGTCCTTCACCACCTGAGCGGCGTCGCACGTCGTGAGATACACCGCATTGTGGTTGCGTGGGCGCAGCATGAGCTCCTGGTTGAGGTAGCCGCCGAACCACAATCCCAGCGCCGCGGCGTTCATTCCGGCCCACACTGCCACCGGTGCGGGACGCTTCCCCTTCGGTGCACTCCAGTAGACGGCGGTGTTCGAGAGCATCCCCGCAATACCGATGGCCGCATTGCGGTGGCGCTGCTTGTAGGATTGCATGAAGTCGTTGCGGTTCTCGCTGGCCCCGAAGGCCTGGCCGAAGTCGGTGAGGCTGTGGAAGAGGTAGGCTGGGTTGCAAATCGTCAGCGCTCATGTATCTGTCGTCAACGGTAGCAGATTTCGATGCATCGAGGGCGTGATTGCAGCCGTCGCGGTATGTGTGTTCTCATATCATTCAGCACGTCTCGAGATAAACACAGGCAGTTCTGACTTACCGCCGGTGCCCACGCCGAGGGCCCCGGTGCCGTAAAAGGCGGCGCGGCGGAGCTGGGATGCCATGGTTGTTTGGATTATGAGAAGCAGCCGCGAGGATTATGGAGCACGACGGGGCGGGCGGAAAGCTGCATGGCGAGGTTGGGCAGTTGCAAATCCGCGCCAAAACCGAGGAGTGTAGATACGTACGACAGGGTACGTACGTACGCGGTCCGCGGGTCCCCCCTCCCCCCACGAGGCCACTCCTTACCAATTGCAACATGGCCCTCCTCCGCATCGTCTGCGCGCTGTCGATGCTCCGTGCCCTCCGTGCGTTCCGCATGCCGCCCAGTAACCTCCCACCTCTTGGCGGCCGACGGCTGAGCGGTCTCGCCGCGTCGAAATTAGAGGATGCACCGTCAGCCATCACTGATGCACCATCCATCAAAAGCGCCGACGACCACACGGTGACCATCCTCCAGCGCTCCCCGCGGCACATCGTCGCCATCAAACCGCCCAGCGTGGTGTGTCACCACAGTGGATGGACAGGATCACGGTCCAAGCAAAAAAGGGGCGAGGCGCCCGAGATTCCCATGCTACAGAGAGTGCGAGATGCTTTGCACGACATTGACTCGCGAGGATTGCAAGAGGGAGGCGAAAGAGAGCCCAAGAGGAAGGTCAACTTGATCCATCGATTGGATCGAGGGGCGTCTGGGGCGCTGTTGTTCGCCTACGCCGACGAGGACGATGGCAGCGGCGACAGTGGAAAAAAGAATGGAGATACTGCCCAGCTAATCTCGGCAATGCAACATCCCGACTCCATCAAAACCTACGTCGCATTAGTGAGAGGAGAGGGCGTCCTCCGCGGCGAGGACCTCAAAGCAAAGGGATGGTTCGAGATATCCCGCCCCATCAAAGACGAGGGAGGAGAACTGAAGGATGCCACGACCCACTTCAACTTTGTCGCCGGCCAACCCGAGCACCAAACCGAGGACGGGGAGGAAAGGCCGCGGGTGAGCTTGGTGCTGGCGCGTCCCAAGGATGGACGGTGGCACCAGATCCGACGGCATTTGAATGGATTGTCGCATCCGATACTGGGGGATGCGATACACGGGGTGAGCAAGATCAACCGAGAGTGGAGGCAGCGGGGCCTGCCCGGGGAGAGGATCGCGCTGCACCTGGCGCGAATGCAGTTGGTTCCTACGGAAGACTTTCCAGAGGGCATTGACGTGAAAGCCCCGCTGTTGGATGATATGTTGGCGTTGCTCAGGAATTATGCACCGGAAGTGTTGGAGAGTGCGATGCCGGTGTTGCAAGAGGAGGGCATCTTGCTCGAGGCGGAAACCGAGTATGAGGTTGGGCGGTATGAGGTTCCAGAGGAGTTGGCGCCGCCGCCAAAAATGACTGACGGAGGTGATGTTGAGATACTCGAGCAGGGGGAGCATTATGTGGTTGCCGCCAAGCCACCAACGGTGGTGTGCCATCGCAGCAACTGGACCAAAGAGCGCAATGTTTCCAAAGAAAAGTGGAAGGAGAATAGCCCAATGCTGCAGCGCGTGCGGGACAAGACTGGGAGAAGGGTGAATCTCGTCCACCGACTGGACAGGGGCGCCTCGGGTTGCCTGCTCTTCTCGTTCGCACAAGACGTGGACGCAGAAGATGGCGAGAAGACATCATGCGGCGTCACTCGGTCCCTCGTCGAGGCCATGCAATCCGAAGAAGCGACAAAGACTTACCTTGCCCTCTGCGATGGCGACGGAACTTGGAACGGCGTCGACTATCTAGAAAAGGGATGGATGTTATTTGACAATCCAGTGAAGGATGAATGGGGCAAGTCCAAAGAGGACGCCCGCACCTCCATCCGCTTCATCGCCTCCGCTCTCCTCCCGCCGACCGATGTGGACAACGAAGAATTTCCCCTTGAGGGCAGGAAGGTAAGCTTGGTGCTGGCAAGGCCGCAGACTGGAAAGTGGCACCAAGTGCGGCAACATTTGGCATCAGGCAAGATTGGCCATGCAATCCTCGGTGACAACTCTCACGGCGGACGGACGAGGACCAATCGGATATGGAAGCGGAGACGAGGACTCATGAAGGGGCGAGTTTGCTTGCACCTTGCGCGGGTGCAGTTGCCGGCGACGGAGTATGAGGGGATTGATACGAGCTGCCCGTTATCGCCGGATTTGGTAAAAATGTTGAGTTCGACGGAGATGAGTGAGCTTTTGCAGAGGGCGAGACCCATACTTGCCGAAGAGGGCATACAGATAGACTTGGAGTGAGAATTACACTTCATTATCCACTGCCGTTATCAGCTTCTATTCGTACAGCAACAATCTTTGTAGCTCTATCTTGTGTCAAATCCGTCCCAGAGAGAAATCCGTCTCTATCGGGCGACGATTTCGGTCTCTCGAACCCAGTTCGAGCTCTCTCTCTCTCCCTCTTATGTCTCTTCGCCATCCTCCTCCTCCTCTTCCTCCTGCTCGCGCTGCGCTGGAGGAATGTAAGGGTTGTAGACTCGGCGCAAATGCACCTGTCCTTCGTNCTTCCTCCTGCTCGCGCTGCGCTGGAGGAATGTAAGGGTTGTAGACTCGGCGCAAATGCACCTGTCCTTCGTCGCCACCCTGCCCCTCGTTCGTCGCCGATGCCCCCCTCCGCTCCCTCCTCGCGGCCACGCCGCCCCCCTTTCCTATCGTTTGCTTGGGGAATTTTATGACTGCGGCCGTCATGTTGTCCTTGGAGCCTTTGATCAGGCACAAATCCAGAATCTCCTCACACACCAACCCCAAGTCGGATTCGCCCTCCCCGAAAATATCCACGACCATCCGCACGCACTCCTGATTCGTCTGCACGTCCCAGATGCCATCGCAGGCGATGACGATGAATTCGTCTTCCTTCGGATCGCGATTCTGAACGATGATGTCCGGCACCGGCGACACCTTCTGCTCCGACGGCTTGAGCATGGGCACGTCGTCCTCCCCTCCCTTGAGGGTGCTCGCGATCTGCCGCTGCAGCACCGTCGCGTTCCTCCGCTCATTCTCCCCCGCGGCGCCGCTCATCACCGAGTCCAGTTCCTTGAAGCGATAATCGCCCAGGCCGCGGCTCACGGCCAAATCCCCCTCGACCCTTCCCCCGCTGACGTATCCTCCGGCCTCGCGTATCCTCCGCTCCTCGTCCTCGTCGTCGGGCTTGTGGTCGTACGAGAGGGGCACGGCCCGGCCTCCCGAGCGGGCGTACACCGCCCGGGAATCGCCAGCGTTGGCGCACGCAATCCACCGCGGCGTGGTCATCACCACCACGGCGGTGGTGCCCGCGTCCTCGTCGTCGGAGGGGCTGGGGTGGTCCGCCTTGGGATCCGTCCCCGTCTCCTTCTCCGAACTCACATCGCCCATGATCGCATCGGCCGCGGGAGGGGCCTCCGTGGGCAGGTGGCCAATGCAGACGTCCAACGAGTGCTGGCTCAGGTCGTATCCCAGCCCGTAGGGGGCGTTGGCCTCGCCTATTTGATCTCCCTGCACGGCGCGGAGGATCTCGGCGTCCAGGTCCACGAAGGCATCGCGCAACGACTTTTCCAGCAGGGTCATGAGCTCGTGGTCGTAGGTGGCACGGGCCACCTGGAGGTCGGTGCTGTCGCTGGCGTCAATGTCGCCGTCGCAGGAGGGGTTGGACGAATTCGAGGCCGTATCTGCCGCGCACTCCGCCACCGATATGTTCACCTCCCCGTCGAAATGTCTCTTCACCTGCTCCTTGATCTGCTTCACCTTCTCGTCGCTCTCCCGCCCCCGCTTTTGCAGCTGCTGCAACCGTTGCCGGTCGTCCATCTTTTCCGGGGTCTTGTCCTCCTCGGTCGTTTCCATCGTGGCTTTGGTGGCCTCCTCAGACGATGCGTCCCCCGCGATCGAGAGCTTCTCCATCGCGGCCCGGAGGTAGGTCTCCCTCCCCCTCCACTTCTCCGCGTATTGACAAAAGGAGTCGCTTCGGCACAGCACCCGGAGCAAATTCCTCGCGGCGTACTCGGCGGCAAACGAACCTCCGTGGCCGTCGAAGACCGCAAACAACGAGTGGTTGGGGAGGGGAATTCGGACGTATTTGTTGGCAGTGCCGGAGTCCTTCATCGACTGGTCCGCGTCAGTTTTCTTCTCCCCCTCCTCGGTCGATGTTGTAGCAGTCTTTTTGTTGGGTGCGTCATTATCTTCCGCAGCCCCACTACCGCTGTCATGCCCCTTGTCCTCGGCCTCCTCCTTCAATTTCTCGGCAAACAAAAACGGCTGGGCGATGTGGGCGTCCTCCATGTGGATGCGCCAGCCCTGCATGGACGATATTCCATACTGCAACCCTCCTCCGTCGGACGACGACGCCTGATCGCCGTTGCTGTCGTGCGTGACGCCGACGTGGGTGTCTTTTTCCGTTATGGGGGAGCCGAGGAGGTTCCCCATGGTAATTTATCGATGGTTCTCAATGCTCGGCCCCCTACTCCGGTGCCAGGTGTCAGCTCGATTTGCAAAAAAAAAAAATGATCCGTCCAAGAAGACGGATCTACCTGCGCGCCGCGCCGCCACCTACTGCACTTCGATTGGCTCCTCTGGCGGTGGCGACGATGGGCGCTCTCGGGAGTCGGGGGTGTCACCAGGGTTGCAGCTGAGCGCTGGTTGCAGCGCAGCTGCTTCTTGTTTTTTGTTTGGCTGGGTGCGTTGCGCGTTGCTGGTTGGTAGGTAAAGTTTCGTACGTACGATACAACGTACTTATGTAGAGTAGAGTTACTAAAAAGTTTCTGTAACAATTTTGGGCCATTTCTGGCCACACGTCCTGGTAGATCAGTGGCAGATCGTTTCGTTTACACCGAAAAGGTCCGGGGTTCGAAACCCTGTCGGGACAGCCCCATTGATGGGCGGAACACCTTTTGCACTTCAGGGACGACCCTTTTCATCTTTTGGTGGTGCATTTCCCAGGATGATGGAAAAGAACCCATTGGAGGTGAATGCACCGAAGAATTGCATTTTATGGAACTAAATTTCACCAAGTGGGACACTGGGACAACTGCAGAAAGGAGGGAGGAGAGGGAAGGAGTTACAGTCGTCAATCCGTTCAGCAGGTGGACGCGTGTCGAGCTTTCCGTTCTTGAACGACGGCGCCCTCTCTTCCCTCACTTTTGCTCAGCGCCGCCCATACCCACCCCACCAAGCGCCTCCTCGGCCACGCCCACCGCCTCGCCGTCCACTCCCGGCGTTGCGGGGACGTCGACAACGCCTCGTCGCCGGGCTGCGTCTGGCCGCCGGAGGAGGGGTCGGTGGCACGGCGCGCGAGGAGAATCGAGGCAGGTGGCGAGGAAGAGGCCGAGGAGGTGTGGAGCGTCCACCTCCCCGGCGCGCCTTCGCGATTCAAATCTAAAATCGCCGCCCGGTACTTCCTGGGAATCGCCGCCCGGCACTTTGGTCGAATCGAATCGCCTGAGGTGGCCAGAAGGTCGCTCAGCAGGAGGAGAGCTGCGAGAGGTGCCACCGCGTCGTGTTGCTGCACGAGGCGCAACGAGACGACGAGGGATGGAACGGCCAGCGCAGCGTCATAGCCCCGCCGGTCAGGCGCCGTCGGAGACCCCCGCGGGAGCGCCCACGGAGTGTTGCCTCGGTCCGAACGTCCCTCGATTGTTTTGATCACGACCGTCGACTCCAGCGTCGTCCGCGCTCCAACCGTCAATATCCACGTCGCAGAGAGCGGGGAGAACGTCGAGGAGAGCAACAAGTTGTGCGTGAACGAGACGAACGACCACGTGCCCACGACCGGCCTCGTCACCCCCAACGTGGACCAGACTGGAGCCACGCTAACGTCCCCGGCCAACGAAACTTCCTCGGGACGGGACGGCAGCGGCGATGGAGGACGATATGAGCTGTGGGGGAGTTTTCCAGATGCAACAAACGCGGCAAGCGGCAGCGTGGGAACGGGATGAGACCGAATGACGAATTTGGGCATGGGCGAGTGTTCACTCGAGAGCGGTCTCCTCGCGGGCGCGTCGATGAGAGGGGAGAGCGGCGCTGAGACACGTCGCGGATGCGGGTGAGTGCGGAGGGCGTCGGGAGCACGCCGGTGTTGGGCGAGGAGAGCGACCGGCCCGCGCTGGTGTTGAACGCCTTCGTGGACGCGTCGATGAGCGAGCAGAGCGCCTCGTCGCCGGCGCTGAGTGGAGAGAGGAAGAGGTGTATCGTAAATATGAGCCTAGGTTTGTATTTGTCTGCTCTTTTGCGTTGCAACGAGTTGTGTCGTCGAGAAAGCAGCGGCTGCGCGCTGCTCGTCGATGCTCCCCTCTAATCCTCCGCCGTCGGCAGGCGCTCGAACCACACCTCCACGACGTTGTGCTCGTTCAGGAATTGGATCTTCTTCGAGGTGTACCGGAAGAGCCGTCGGTCCACCTGATTTTGTACCCCGGAAACTTTTGAGACTGGCGCCTTTTCGTCCTGCCGGAGCCGTTTGCCGGCTTGACGCGCTGCAGCAATCCGCCATGCGAGATCCCAGGCACGAACCTGTCGCGGCGGAAGACGACGCTTTGCTGGCCCCGTTTCTCCGGACGGAGCACGGTTCCGTCCTCCGGGATCTCAAACGGGGTACCGTCGTTGTTCAGTGGAAGCTCGCCAATGTCCACGGCGGCCTTGCCATTGCCCTGCACAAAGAATCTACCCAACTTGGTCTCGCATCGCTCATGGTAGTAACGCAGGTAATCGTCCGTCGTGACCATACGCGATTCGGTGACGCTGGTGTTGTTGGAGGTGTTGCCGGAATTGTTGCGCGTCGCAAGGTAGTGCGTGTGGAACCGCTCCAGCAAGTCGCTGTGGACATCCTTGGTCTTCGACATGATGATATTGTGCCGCGGCGTGGCGAATCCCCTCGTCGTCTCCAGGCCGTGCTCGTGGCGGTCGTGCGTCAAGCAGCCCACCATGGTCGACACCACTTCGTCGAGATTGCGGTCGGATTGAGACGAGGCCAACGAGAGGGCAAAGCGAACGAACTTGTTGTCCCGGCGGACGTGCTCGGGCTCGTCCTCCTCCAACGCCCAGCCTTCGAGGCGGGCCTGGAGGCGGCGCGGAGCGATCCCAATGTGATCGAGGTTGTCGTTCCTGAGCATGTTCGTGAACGACGGATCGAAGCAGTCTCTCTTCGAGCCCGAGAGTGCGTTCTTGAACTTCAGACCCACCGCCTTCTTGTGAAGGTGGTTGAACTGAAGATCGTGCAGGTAGATGCACCAAAGGAGGTAGATGTCGTTCTCCACGAGGCGGTCCAAGCTGTCGTCCGGGACAAGGGTCGAGTTCTCCTCCCTGAGCAAGCCGAAGAAGTAGTAGGCCCACTGGGCTGACATGACCGACTTCTCCTGGCTCGTGAGCCTCGCCCACGTGACCTCCGCGTCGCCCTTGGAGAAGATCATGTAGCACCACGGAATGAATACCACAATCACACGAATCTCGTCGTCGCCGATGTAATCCAGCCTAAGGACGACAATGCCGGTGGTGGTCCACGCCACGTACCACCCGCTCCCGGGCTCGTGGCCGAGAACAGTCACTCGCTCGTTGACGAGGTAGTCCACCATGCTCCCGCTCTTGGTCTCCTCCCACAGCGTCTTGGCGACATCGAAGGCGCCGTAGCCGCCGTTCCGTTCGAGGCGACGGAACCGATCCACCGTCCTCTTGAACGCTTTCTTCAGTTGCGGCCTAGTCTTGTAGGGCCGCGTGTCGTGGCATTCGGAGATATTCTGCGGGTTAGGCATCGGCCAATGTTCGAATGGGTCAACCACCGGGCAGTCCTCGCCGAAGACGTTGTTCTTGGCGCTGATTTTGGCCTCCTCGTACTTGGGCGGGCACGATGCGAGGCGCCCGGGTGGGAAATTCAACACAACTTCTTCCACCTTGTGGGATTCCGCTCGGACCCGCTTCCGCTCCTTCTTGGAGTGGATCGCCTTCATGCATGCCGCCACGTTGCTCCGAATGCCGCTGTCCACGCGGACGTAGCGGCTCAACACCTTGCCGTTGACGGACTCGTGGAGGCTGCGGGATAATAGCGTGCGATCGTGAGAATGATGAGTGTGCATAAGATGTGCACATTTTCCAACGCGGCGCCCGGGCACTCACCTCCACCGGTCGTCGATGGGATATCCACCCTCCAGCAGGGCCACCTGCATTCCATCCTCGAGCATGTTCATAGCGGCTCGCCGCGGGAAGCCCCAGACCGCCTTTCCGCCTCCAATCACGCTGCACTCCTCAGAGCTCTTCACGATGGACCGGAAGAAGACCTGCGCGCCGATGGGCAGCCCCAGCATATCGCGCGCAAAGAGCTTCCGGTGGGTCGTGGGGTACTCCGGGCACATGAACTCGGACGCGATGGCCAACACGCGCCGGACCAGCTCGCGCTGCAGCGGCTCCGGGATGTTGTCGATGTCGATGGCAGATCGGAGTTTGGGCTCCGGGAGCCTCTTCTTCTTGGCCTTCTTGCGGTACCGCTTCGCCCGGTTGCCGCCGTGGCCAGCGCCGCCGACCTTGTCCCCGTCGTCCTCGTCGTCCCCCTCTTTGACGTAGATGTGGCCCTGTTCGTTGTCCACCGAGAACATTTTGCTCCAACCAAGGCTGAGAGTAGACCCTCCTAGCTGGACTGAACCCAAAGAATCCAATTTGCTGGACCCAATTTTATTAAGTGCACCACTCTCACAAGTGACTGGGACACTGAAGGCTTAAGGAGGGAGTGCATTCTAAAGCAAGAGTGCCTCCGAAAGCTGTCGTTTGCGTTTTGTTTTGGTGGAAGCCACTTCTCGGGCACTACGTAACGTCGCCCTTCGGGCTCAGCTACCGTTAGCGCCCCACACGTGGCTTTAGTGTGGCCTTTGGCCGCTGCACCTTGGCAATCACTAGCAGAGGTAATAGAGGCAAGCTGCTTTTACGTTTTATTGACGCCAGCATTCAGTTGTTTCAGTCATCGAGCATCTCACCATTTACCACAGGCAGAGAAAATGTATCAACATGCATGCATCGTTCCGTGTAGCTTCCTTCTCTGAGCAACCCGGAATTCTCTGGTGTACCATTGCAGACATAGCTCCACATCCCAACCACATTCCTTCTTCCAACAGCCACCTACGCAATCACAACCCCTCCTAGTACCATCCTACTCCTCCTTGGCCACGCTCACAATCAGCGGTCCGACATTGTCCCCCGTCTCCTTGTTGTGCGCCATGTGGCTGCCGTCGCAAAGAGGGAACGTCCCCGACTGCCAGCAGCGGCAGTACACCTTCTTCCCACCGGCTTCCACGGTGTCCATCGTGGCCACCTTGGGAGAGTCGAGGTCGATCTTTTGGTTGATCTTTCCGGGTCCGTCGTAGAGGCGGGCTGTTTGCCACCGCCGTTTGGATATTATGTGTGAGATTGTTAGTTGCAGTTGAGATACGATGCAATGGAAAGATACACACAGATCTGCAAATGATCGTCGCAATGAAAACGACGCCACAAGCATCGATAGCACAGCGAGCGGCGATGCGCCGCCTGCCTTGGGCCTGCCGCATGCACCGACCCAACTGCCGGCATCACACATCACCCCATCCACCGACACATCACCCAGCCAACACTCTCTTCCACGCGCCTATCTCGTGGACTCACTCTCGAAGGCCGGCCCGGCCGACGGGACGAAGGCCGCGGCCGATGCGGAGAGGGCGAGGAGGGCGAGGGCGGTCTTCATGGTCGGTGTTGCTTCGAGAGGCTTCGATCGATTGTGATTGTGCGGCGGTGCAGAATTTTGCCGATCTTTTTTGCTGACACCGCGAGGCGCGACGAAGAGGTGAGGACTTCCGGATGGAATGAGATACAGCTTTTCGTGGCCGGCAGGGCTCCCGCCGCTCAAAGACCAGGTATTACTATTCCGCCGTTACTATCCGTTTAGCGGTCGGACATTAATTTGCCCATCGTA
>JALLAP010000709.1:0-10925 GCA_036939355.1 Thalassiosira profunda | reverse complement strand
TTGCAGTCAAGCACAGCAGTGGCGGAAACGACGTTGGGGTGCCAGCTGACGCGGCGGTGTGGGACGATCGCTGGGACGACGGCCTCCCGCAGCAGCACTGGCTTGGTGTCCAGAGCAGCAGAAGACGCCTCTTGCACGACGGCCTCAACGACTGGCGGGGAAACGACGGTCAACTCTTGCGCGTCAGCCTCGACCACCGGCGTGGCATTGAGGGATGCGGCCTCCTCGTCGTCGGCCTCAGCGGCCTCAGCAGCCTCCACGACAGGCGTGGAAACGATGGGCACGGGCTCCTCGTCGGCCTCCTCGTCAGCCTCGACGGCCGGAGTGGAAACGAGAGAAATGGGCTCCTCATCAGCGTCCTCCTTGGGAGCCATCTCGCAGAGCGAAAGCCAGAATGCAACCTTGCTCAGCTTGTGGAGGCGTTGTTTTTCGGCCTCGATCTCATCGGCAAGGCAATTTCGGCGGCGGGCGATCCGTTGCTTGGCGGCAGCGATAACCTCGGCTTGGAGTTCTCGGCTCAAGGCGCCGCGCTGGCGACGAGACCGACGCTTGGGGGGTCCGACCGGCACGAGCTTGTACTCGTTCGGGTTGGACTCCGGGCCAATGGCGTCGAAGAGGACGCCACGGTTGGCGTCGTTGGTCTTCTTGACGACCATGACAGTGGGGCGGCGGAACTGGCGGCGGACACCACGACGGCGCGTCGTCGCAGGCTTCGCGGCGGCATCGGCGGCGATGCAGGGGGTGGCGTTGGTCACGACGAACATGACAGGGTGTTGGAATTGCTTTGGGGGTATTGGTTATCGATTGCTCGAACAACAAAGTTGTGAGCTCTGGCAAAGCACGGCGTTGTGCGTGCATTTCGTGGCAGCGTTTGTTTCGGAGATCCTCAACGGTAGACGAAGAATGTCACGGCGGGCGATACTTTGCATCGAGACACATGGAAGTCATGTCATGATTGAGATAGCTGTTATCCATTCAATAAATTTCGTTGCACATGACTGATGTCTGCCGCTCGTCACTAGGAGGCGCTATCAGCGTTTGCCACCGCCTTCTCTTTGTGCAAGCCTCCCAATGCCACCATTCGAAGTAATGACGGGTGCAGCTGCCGGTGGAAGCGTCGCCGCTCGGGGAGGAAGAGTCTCCGCCGTTTCCACGCCGATTCTCAACTGACCGGGAGAAGGTGCTGAAAAGAGCCTAATATGCCACTTGCAAACGCCACGCGCAGCTCTCAATGCTCGCCAATGATCGATAGAGCCCGCGATTGGGATGTAGAGGATTCCCTCTCCGGCGGCATCAAGCTAAGGCCCGCAGAGGAGACGACGAGGGGGTCGAGAGCCGGAAACAGTCGATTTATCAATTCCTACTGTAAAACCACCTGAACCGAACCTCCTCCTCTCTCTATCTCTCCTTCCCCGCCCACCAGCGCCGGACCGACGAACCTCTCTATCCATTATCAATGAAACATCTAGTATTAATGTACATAACCTCCCTCTCTGTCGTCCTTACATCCTCTCCTGCAACCGGCTTGCCTGGCTGAAGTACTCGCTTTCCGCTTGACTCTCCGAATACTCGCTTCCGGAGTCGTCGGAGTCGTCGCTATCGCTCTCGTCACTCTCGCTCTCATCGATGTAGCTCTCCTCGCGGCTACCCCGGTGCATGGCGTCCCTCACGGCGCTTGGGACGCTCGCGCCGTCCGCGTCGAGATTGTTGTACTCGCCACGGGACTGCTTGCTGTATTCGTCGTCGTCGCTGTCACTGTCGCTGTCCTCGACGTCTCCCGCACCGGCTTCGAGATTGACAGCACCACTGCCGCCAACGGCACGCGTCTTGCCCCACGAGAAGTCGTCCATGTTCCAGAAGGCGTAGGTGGGCAGGATGAGGTAGAAGACCGGCAGGCCGATCGTGAAGTAGATGAAGAACCACCAGAGGTACTCCCAACGCGACCTCAGAATGAAGACGATGATTTGCACTCCCATGATGATTCCGTACAGGATGAGCAGCACCGTAGACACAGGCATATCTTCAAAGAACACTGTAGAACGGAGAGTTGAGGTGAGTGCGATCGCAATAATGTCCTCAAAATCCACATCAACTAATACTCACCAAGGAAGAGGAGGTACATGGCGTAGACGTAGGATGCCGGGAGAATCATGGTCGCGATGAGATCGATGAATACCACCACCTTCATCGACACGCAGCACACCCCGCACATGGTGTTGACCTTGAGCAATTCGAACATGTTGTGAACCGTCGAGTTGATCCAGCGACGGCGCTGCGACAACAGGATGCGGAAGGTGTGCGGCACGATGGTCCAGCACGTCGCCTCGGGGATGAACGTCAGCGACCGGTCGGGGTAGTACTTGAGCAGAAGCGTGGTAAGCATCCTGTCCTCTCCCAAATGGTAGAGGTTCTTCTCGTGCAGCGTCTCGATGTCATTCCGCGAGTATTCGTACAGCACCCCGTCGCCCGGGAGGAGGGGCGAGCCGTCGTCGGCGATGATGCGGTACATCGTGAAGCATCCGGGGAGGCAGGTGACGCAGCCGAACGCGGCCTCGAACGCCTTCTTGAGGTGGTGCGAGTTGTAGTACTCGAAGACCTGGATCATGGTCACCCAGCTGGACGCCTTGTTGTCGACCTTCGTCTCGCCGCACAATGCCAGGACCTTCTCCTTCTTGTCCATCCCGTAGACCATGTGAGTGATCGACATGGTCTCGACGCGGGTGTCGGCGTCGATGGCCATGAGGAACCGCACCATGTCCGCCTGCAGGTTGAGGTCGACCATCGCCCGCTGAATCGCCGAATCGAGCTCGGTCAACTCCCGCCCGTAGTGGATGCGGTTGTAGTAGCCCATAATGACCAGCTGCGAATCGCGCTTGCCGCGGTTCCCCGGCTTGGCGCTCGTGGTCGCCTCCTCGGGCAGTCCGCACTTGACCACGGCAATGTACTTGAGGAACTTGTGCCCCTTCTGCAAAATGCCGTGGTACACCCGTGCACGGTTCTTCGTGTGCACCACTCTGATGCAGTCGTACTCGAAGGTGTCGTCCTCGAACTCGTCGATGTCGAACCCGAGANGTCGATGTCGAATCCCAGAATGTTGGCGAGGTGCTCCGGGGTGCTCATGTCTTCTCCGTTGCCCGTCACGAGGCCGTCGGCGACCATGAACAGCACCTTGTTCTCGTCCGGATAGGTGGTGTTGAGGACCGACTTGATGGTCTTGCGCAATTCGTTGTCGCCCTCGTTGTAGCACGGCACCATGACCATGACGGGAGACATGACATCCTCTTCCGTATAGGTGCGGTTGCGGGGGCAGATGTAGATCATCGACGCGAAGAATTGAATTACCATCAGCGTGGCCACGAATACGAGCATGCAGTACATCATGATGTTGAGAGTGTAGCAGAAGGTGTCGAACTCGTCGTCCAATATGCCGGTGTAGAACATCTCCTCCAAACACGCAATGTACTCGCTCGACCCGAACAGCGCCTCGTACAGGTCGGTCGCGTCGCCCCCCAGGCTGTTCATAATGACCTTGTTCAGCGTCGGCGTCAAGTACGCCGCCGGATTGTTCTCCAGCGTCTCCTCCTCCTCGTCCGCATTCGGATCGCGATTCTCGTCGATCCGCTTTTTGTACGCCGTCACGTCGTACACCCGATCGTAGAGGGCGAACCAGTCGATGCCCTCGGCGTTGAGCCCCACCGTCGTGTGCGAGAGCAATCCGCGCTCGTAGTCCCCGAGGAACTTGGCCGTGCCGTTGCTCCCCGCGGCGAAGGTGTGGCACGTGATGCCCAACAGGACGTCGAGGTCGGTAAAGTGATCACACGTCGGGTTGGTAAAGTTGTTCTCCGGCGTGTACACGTCGAGGTCGTACGCGTCCACCTTCTCCATGTCGAGGCACTTTTCGGGGAGCGTGATGGGCGGGGCGCGGGGGAACACCTTCGATCCGTCCTTGCCGAGAAAGTCCACAATGCCCTTGACCCCGCCGGGATGCCGGTAAATCAAATCCTTGACGTCGTAAATGATCCCGTGGACGACCACCCAACTCTCGCCCGTCTGGAGCCAAATGTCCTGCATGCTGAAGATGGTGTCCTCCTTGCACAGCAGCAACGGCACAAAACCGAAGACGCCGACGAAGAAGACGGAACAGCTGACCATGATGACGAACAACGCGACCTTCTCGCGCCACGCCTGCTTCGCGTCCTTGGTGGGCCTCATGATGCACTTGTTGGGGATCATGAAGGTGATGATCCACGCGAAGGACGCCCAGAGCCGTCCCTGGACGACCTTGTTCCCGCGCGCGGTGGGCTGTTGGGGTGCGGGGACGGAGGCGGAGTTGAGGGAGCGGCGGGTGAGGACGGTGGATTGGGTGCCGACGGAGTCGGAGGCCCAGGAGAACTCTGCGGGGGTTTGCAAGTTGTTGCGTTGTTGCAAGGAACATATGATGTGAGTCGTTGTGGCAATGTGGAACGATGGGTGGGCAGTGTTGCAAACAAAGACGGAAGCGAGCGACTCACTGGCCCGAGGAATGAGCGCGTTGGAATTGGCCAGGCTGCGGGTGCCCTTGCTCGACGCGAAGGAGGACAGGTCGTCCCTCCTCGGGCCGGGGACCATCTGGTACCCCCGCCCTCCTCCCATTTGAGATCCCGCGAACTGGCTTCCCATTTGGCCGCCCACGTAGCTCTGCAGATACGCGCTCCCGGGCGGAGTGTGGTTGCTCCCCCCCGAAATGACCGAGCCCTGCATGCCAGCCTGCATTCCATTGGCTTGCATGCCATTCATGTATCCCGCCCCCGGCGCGAGCGGCTGGCTGACGAACGAGTCGGCGACGCTGCCCGCGGGCCCGGCGAAGCTTCCGTGGCTGCCCCCCGGCGCGGAGGCGCTGGAGCTGGGCACCCCTCTGGAGTGAGAAGCAAAGCTGTCGTACGGACTGCCGTGGGATCCGCCGCTGCCTTGGGACCCCCCGCCGCCGCCCATACCACCCATCGCTGCTGCCATCCCGGCCGCCATCCCCCCGTACATCTGGTTGTACTCGGTGGGCATGGTGCTCTGCCCCGCCGACGTCCGGCTCGCCGTGCTTCCGGGCAGGCTTCCGCCAACGCTGCCGGGCATGCTCTCCGCCCCCAGATTTTGGGAGAACATGGAGGGCAGGGTGCCGCTATTTCCCTGACCGCCGCCCGGCCCGCCGTACATGCTCCCCGCGCTGCCAGGGATCGCACCGCTCGCATACGTGCCCTGCTGCGAATCATACGCGCCTTGCGGGGAGTACTGGGGCGGCGGCCCGCCCGGCGGCGGGCTCGGCCCGCTCGACGGCATGACGAAGCCCGTGGGCTCCGCACTGCCGGAATTCATACTGCTGCCCCTGCTGCTGGCGCGAGAGTAATCCTCCCTTGCGCGGGAGTACTGGGAGGGGAGGTACCCGCCCGCATGGCTGCCTACGCTCGGATCGGCGGGGGCGCGCCCTCCCGCGGGCCGGTTCGAAGCCTTGTCTTGGCTCAATTCCGCCACGAGGCTGCGGAGGCGGTCGGTGGCGTTGCTCTCCCCGGAGCGGCGGGAGCCCCCGGAATTGCGGCCGGTGGAATGGGACCGGCGGGAGGAGCGGCTGCCGGCCGAGGCCGCGGACCGCGCGTCGTTCGTCTCGGCGGCGCGGGCGACGCGGGCGACGCTCCGCGTAAAGCTGGAGATGGAGGCGTCGTCGGCCATGCTGCCAGTTGAAGAGGGGGGACGGCCGCGCGCCGATTTCGCCTCGGAGACGAGGGAGGCGAGCTCCATCCGGTCGTTGGAGGAGCGGGACGCCATGGTTGTGGCCAATTGCTCTGATGATGGCGCGCGGGCTGGTTTGGGCAGGTGATGGTTTAAGGTGCACCGTCTCTGAGTCGAGTTTGATGTTGCAAGTTGCAACTCCTGCGCCGCCCCGTCGATTTGGCCGCCAACGGACCCCCCTATGACCGGCGATTTGTCGACGATGGCCCGCCGCCGCCACGAGCTGTCCGCCGATGCTATGGAGGGTTTATGAACGGCCAACTCTCCCTCCTCCTCATTCAGAAGGCTGATCGAATTTTTGCCGCCTGCTTTTTTGCTTGCTTGTCTGTTTGCAAGCAGGGCTGTGCTGATCGACGTGGGGGGGCTGTATCAGTGAGAGATGTGTGTCTTATTCTTTGGAGGGAGTCCAGGCAGAGGTTGGGCACCCCGGCGGCGGGCGCCCATCTCCGCACCTCCTTCTGCCCCGGCCCCGACGCCCGAGCCCAACGCCAACGCACACGGCCACATCGTTGCATCGAGAGCAGGATGCCACCTTGCAAATAGAAGGGCTCACTGCCACCGCCCGAAACAAACCCGCGAACATCCCATCGATCAGAATCGGCGGGCACGATCCCAGATTGGGCAAGGCAGGTGGTGGCCGAGGCGAGGCGGAAGAGAATTAGGAACAAGGTATTGGCGTTTGAAGAAAGGAGGGACAGGGCTGAAGAAATGAGGAAGCGCTCGATAATTGTACAGTGGCAGTTGGCCAAACAGGCCCGAGAACGAAGCGGGGCAAACTGTGCGAAGCGGGTTACCTCCGTACACTGGGTGATGGCGCCTTCAGTGGACAATGGGACGACGGATAGCTACAGGGCCACGCCGGCGGGGGGCGTCGGGAGGAAGGAGGGTTCACCGGCACCGGCAGGGGAAATACCGGAAATTGCTGCATGGAGGGAGAGGAGGGCGGCCGAGGAGGAAGCTAGGCAGCAAAAACAACAACAAAAGGCCATCAAACGGCAAGAGAATGTAGCCAAAATGAGAGAGATTGCGGCCAGGCGAGTCAAGTACAATGCCAAGGTGCAGGCCGAGTTGCAGGAGGCCGAAGAAAAGAGGAGACGCACCGTCGACATTTACAATCAGAGGAACGGATGGGCGGCCATTGCATGGGGGCAATTGGTTGCCCCTTCGGTGGTAGGAGCGGCGGGGGATGGGGCGGCGGCCGGCGGCACGACCGCGGCGGGGGAGGCACCGCCGGCTGTGGCAGGGATGTGGCCAGGTCCTGCTCCTCCGGCTGTGGCAGGCCACCACAGCTGGGTGGCGGCGGTGTCGGCCTCGGAATCGAACGGCGGGGGTGCCGCCGCGGGGGGGGCACGCCCCCGATCCCGCCGAAAATGCCGAAGATGTGGGATCGTTCGGAGGTGACGTCGTTTGCCAGTTTGATGAGGCATCTGCCTCGGACTACATCTCGGCGGCGACTGCCCCAGCCGCCCATCAGAACCACCACGATGATAGGAAGCCAGACGGTGTACAAAGTAGTGGCTCTCTTCTGCCGCTGGCTGTTATCAGCGGTGCCGAGGATTTTGCAGCAGAGACAGACGACGAGGAGGCTGCACCGTCGGCTGAGGCTGTCAAGTCCGAGGTTGTTTTCGATGCCGAGACAGATGACGAAGAAGATACGCCTTAGACAAGATGATATCGGTGCGACCGAGGACCGAGCTAAAAACGGTGTGCATGCTGGAGCGCCACTGAACACACAACAGCCGAAGTACAATAGTGTGTCGGAGCTAAAGCCGCGCGGCAAGCTTTGGAGGCGACTGAGTCAGGTGACTGCGACCGGCAGAGGAGGCATTTGTGTTGACACGAGAGGAAAAGACAAGTCAGAGTTTGATAAGTGCTCGTTATCTCTCCTTATCTCCACCTTCTTCAATCAGCAACATTCATTCTCGCCCCGAGCGATCTCCAGACGCCCCGGAATATCGAGAACATAAACATCTCATTCATATGCAGACACAAACTCGTCATCCTTCATCATCACCCATCCTAGATATTCCCAATCTCACGCACGCATCCTTGAGACGAAATTCCCACTTCTCACTCAGTTCTCCCTCCCCAACTTTCTCTGTCTTCCTATTCCCGCAATTTCTCAAGCATGGTCAGTCCTCCTCCTCCTCGCTGTCCTCCTGCTCCGCCCGGCTCGTGCACTTGACAATCGTCCAAAACAGATTCGCCCGTTCCGTCTTGCTGTGGTTCTCGATCCGGTACACGTTCCCGGGGGGAATCTGGAACATGTCCCCCTTGCTCAGCAGGAACCGCTGCGCCGTCTTGGGATCGAATTCCCCGTCCTGTCCCGCGGGATCGGCGAGGGCGAACTCCAGCGATCCCGGCTGGCAGTCGGCGACGTTGAAGACCTGGGAGCACAATCCCACGCCCTCGGCGTCCTTGATCCCCCGGGGGGGCAGCACGACGTTGCCGGAAATGTACCCCGGGAAGAGGTCGTCGTCGTCCGTCGGGACGTGGAACGCCTGACTCGCAAAGCCGACGACCTTGCTCTCGCGCTTCTTCCGGCCCGTCGACAACGGCAGCTTGGAGAAGCTCCGATTGTCGAGGCGGCTGACGATCTTGATGTCCGTCGCCGCCTCGAGCGTCTCGCTCCACACCGCCCCCGATTCGCCGTCGTCGATGGCGTGCCTCTTCCGCAGCGCCTTGGAGTCGAAGGGCGTCTTGGAGGGGCGCGTATCATCGTCGCTGTCGTCATCACCACGCCCGCGCTTCCCCCCCTTCTTCTTCTTCTCGACTGGGGCCCGTCGCTTCGCCTCCTTGTACGGCGTGGGGAGGGCCGTCAATACCCCGGCGACGACGGGCATGTCCCCCATCGCCTCCCCGAGCATCCCCGCCTCGTTCTGGGCCTCGTAGATGACCTTCTCGTTCTTCCAGTACTGGAGGGGCTGGAATTTGGCCCGGCGGGATCGGCGGAGGACGGAACCGCCGGGGGTGCGGGGCTCCTGGCCCGGGGGGTAGTCCTCCTTGTAGTCCGAGACGGGCACCGCCTCGTAGGCGCGGTTGCCCTGGGGGAGGCCCACCGACTCGCCCCGGGGGGTTTGGAAGTTGACCTTGTTCTGCTGCGGCTTCTTCTTCTTGGACGCCTTGGTCCGCAGGACGGACGTGGGGGTGACCTCGCCCTTTTGGTCCGCCTTCTTGGGCCGGCCGGGGCCCCGCTTCTTCTTCGGCGGGACGGGCGATTCGTCGTCGTCCTCGTCCTCGCCCTTGGAGCCGGCCTTGCTCGTCCCGCTCTTGCGCGAGGCGGCGTTGCTGACGGCGTCCACCTCCTCCTCCTCCTCGTCGTCGTCATGATTGCCAAACTCGTCGTCGAACCCGCCCCCGCCGCCAAAGTCGGCGTCGTCCTGGGTCGCCAGCCGCATCCCCCCGCCCTCCCCGTCGTCGTCGTCGTAGCTCCGGTTCACCACCTCCTCCAAACTGTTCTCGAGTTGGTCGGGGGCGTCCTCCCGTTCTTCGGGGTCGACCCCCCGCGCCTTCCCCCCGCCAGAGGCCGCCGCCGCCTCCTCGGGGGGATCCACGGGCCCGTCGAATGCGGGCTCCTCCTCCTCCTCCCCCTCCGCCGCGGGGGACGCCCCCTCGCGCCCCGCCAGCCGCTCGAGCTGGGCCTGGCTCTGCTCCCCCCGCCTTGCGTGCCTCGATTCCGTGGCAATGGTGGTCAAACTTCCCTGCGTGGAGGGCGCGGCCGTCGACACCTTGCTCAGCACCGTGTACTGGGGCGAATCCTCCGTCGGGACGCCCATGGCCTGGTGGAGGAGGCGGTTGGACCAGCCGGGATTCTTGGGCGTTTGGGTCGGCGTCCGCTTTTTTCCACGTGCACCACCCTCCCCCTCCTCGTCGTCGTTTTGGTGGAGAATTTCCGGGCCCCGGGCGGCGTTTTTGCGGCCCTCGGCCTCCAACGCCTCCCGGCGGAGGCGCCGCTCCTCGTCTTTCTTGTCGCGGGCGCGGGCCTTCTCGGCGCGTCTTCCATAAGCCTTGGAGGGGGAGGGGCCGTGACTCCCATCGGGGGACCGGAGCCCCCCCGCCGGGGACTTGGCCGCGGCAAAAAAGGCGTCGGCGTCCTCCAGTCCGTCTTGACCGAGGGGGACGGCGCCCCGGGGCGGGAGGGCGACGCCCGTCCGCTTCCCGACGAGGGCGGGGTCGTTGGTTTGGGAGGCACTCGGATTTTGGTCGTTGGCCTCGTCGTCGTCGTCGTGGTCCATGATGCGCCGGCGCGCGGCGGGGTCGCGGCCGGCCGAGGCGAGGGACGACGTCCGCCCCGCCGCGGCGGCGCGGCGGGGGGAGGTGCGGGGGGCGGGGGAGTAGCGCTTGGCGGGCGATGGCATCTTGGTTGTTATGGACATGGACTTCCACTTCACATCAGCGAGGTGCACCTTTTTGATTATTTTGAGCAAGGAAACTGGCTAGTCACGAGTTGTGATGTGCACTCGTGACTCGCCATTCCATCCCCTCTACCCCCACCCTAGTAAGGGCCTCCAGGTACGACGTAAAGTAACTACTTCGACGTCCTCGGAGACCCTACTCGGAAAGGGTTTTGGCGGGAACGAGTTTGTTAGAGAAAGCAAGGGCTTTTGCAAAAATTCATCCGATCCACTTTTTCGGTCCCGCCATTTTCGGCAAGCAAGGAGTTTTGTACGGCGAATCGCCGTCCTCCGGGCCTCTCTAAGCCGCCCTCTACTGCGTCAACGGAACGGCCTTCACAAGGGGCTCCACTCTGCACACTGCAGCCATATGCATTCTGGTCAGGCCGGGCCCTTCATTGCCGGGAGCTGGCGGTCCTGGCCGGCGCTGTGACCGTTGCACTCAACAACTTGGAGCGGAAGGGGGTGAAAACCCAACATAGTAATTCCTACGTACATTTCTACGAGGCCACTCTCCTCTTCACACCTGCACCATGGGGGTGAAGGTCACCCCTCCTAGCCGCCCCCCCTCCGCTCCGCTGACGCCCACCGGCGGCGGCGGCCTTCCTACCGTCGCGGGCGATGCGCCGGCAGCGGCGGCGCCGACGATCGCCGCCGCAGCGGCCGTAGATCCCTCCGCATTCACCTGGTCAAATGGGCAGGCCAGGCCGGTCAAGCCGGTGGAGAGGAGGTGCTGGTGGAGGCCGAGGGCGACGACGAGGGCGCCGGCGGGGG
>JALLAP010000708.1:0-10826 GCA_036939355.1 Thalassiosira profunda | reverse complement strand
ATATTCGCGGCGGGCCGGGGTTGCAAAGCGGTACCATCAATATCTGCTGAGATGCATCCGTCCGCACAAATCGCCGCGTTGATGTCGCGATACTACGACGCGGCGCCGACTTGCACGCCCGCGCCGCCACCGCGGCGATCACCGGCGAGACCAGTAGATGCGATTTGATAGTAGGGCGTCGCGTGAATGCCAATATTCGCGGCGGGCCGGGGTTGCAAAGATGTGTTGGTACCTCACCTGGTTCGGTACCAACAATAAGGCCTAATTCGCAAATTTCGCTAGTAATTTTTACTAACAAAAAAAGTACCAACAAGGTACCAACAAAGTACCAACATTGAGGTACCAACATTTCCCCTGTACCCTACCCTATCGAGAACTGATATCAAGCTCCAAGGATGGGATCTAAAGTCTCTTTGTTGGTCCTCACTTTCAAATCGTTCAGCATACACAACGCATTGGCGTCTAGACGTGGAGGAGCGAATGCATAGCTGTCCGGCCAATTAGAGGAAAGACGCCTCCCAATCCTTTCGTCCTCCAGATCGAAGTTGCCACTCTCAATGTTGGAAAAGATGACGAGGGTCTCAACGACATACTGATCCACGCCCATTCGATTCGGCATCACCTCCACTTCCGGGAGCCTTGCCATGGCTATCTTGGGGTCAGTGAGGTTTGTGATGACACTCTCGTACAAGTCCGAAGGAAAGACCTGCGACAGTTCAGGACCCAGCAGGCTATTCATCGAGTCAGTTGTTGTCTCGGCTCCAAAGAGATAAGCAATCGGCGACGTGAGCTTGGAGAGAGGAATGTTGTTGTTGTAAAAGGCGACGATGCGCTGCGTTTTGCGACGCAGCAGACCAATCAGCCCCAACGTATCGACAACTCCGCCATCCAGCACCACAACTGAACCGGAAGTGCTGGAAGGGGTGGCGAATATCGACCGGTTGGCTCTCAAGAGGAGTTTGTTGGATAGGGAAAATGGAATTGATTCAGCTGTGATCAGCGGAGCTGCCCAAAAGGCGGTGGTGTAAGACAGGGTATCAAGAACGGATGGGCTGAAGCTGGCATTGGACGACACATCGACAAGGACGTGGTGAAGCACGCCAGAGCTTGATGGCGACAGCGTGCCCTTTTCAGTCCTTTTTGGCAATGGGGGAATCTCATCCAGGAAGGCAAGCGACGAAATCCAAGGAATTGCGCCACCAAGGATATGGCCAACGCTGCCAAAGATATGAGTCATATCAGTGAGTGAATACGTCTCAAACATACAGCGCAACGTACCAAACGATATCGAAGATTCTCTCCATCAGCGACGTCCACCAGTGCACATATTTCCCGGGCCTCGAGAAGATGTGGGTGAAGGACAAGCGGCGGAGCTTGTCGGCGAATTCGCCTACCGATAGCTTTATTCCATTGTTTTCCGTATCACACCACCGCTTGCGAGAGGGATTTAGATTGTTCGCGTAATAGCCATAGAATGACCCGTCCGGAGAAATAGGCTCTGGAAGCTGTCGCTCCATCAGCTCCTCCAACGTGGCATTGCTCCTGTACGTTGGAAAGTGGATTCTATCCTTTGCATTGACCCACAGCCCGTACCCAACGCTTAGCGAGAAGATAAAATATCAGACTCGTCTGAAAGACAGCGAGACAGCCGATTGCATCCACTTACCTGCCTCCAGAAACCGTCGATATCGTGAGATTCATTTCCCTCCTTCTCGCCGACTGTTCCACCGCCGAGGGGTAGACGTCCGCGATGGCATTCATTGCACATGCCGCGCCGATCGCTGCCGGGATGCCCCCTCCAGAGAACGCTATTCCCACAGACATGGCCGCCGGTGCTCCACGAGGGTTGGTTGCATTGCAGCGACAACATACTGCGGCATCGTTGCAAGTAGGAGCGATTGGTGGCAGTGGGATCGCAATTCGTCCATCGCCAAAGCAAAATTGGTTTTCGTGTGAACTGCGATGAACCCCAAGCAATTATCCAAGGAGTAGGCCAAAGCCCCCCAAACGCGATGAACCAAACCCAAACTTTGACCAACCACATCCTTACTTTACCACGCTCGCCCCTCAACGTCCCCGCCACCCGCCTATGCGGGGCGGATCATGCCGCCCCCGCTGGAGAACACAAATGGCCCTCGATCGTCCGGGTTCAGTCCTTGATATTCCATCGTCTCCCGATCCCCGTTGAAGTCGGGAGCCCGCTTGTCTTCCCGGTACACCACCTCGCCCGTAAACTCATCGATTACGTCCTCAAAGTCGGACAGTTCCTCCGGGGAGGATACCTGAACGGAGGTGAGCTCGGGTATCCTCGCGTTCAGGTACATCGCCGCCTTGCCCAGGACCGTTTCTGCGCAACGTTGCAAATGATACCCATCAAGTATACGCTCAAGGCAGAAGACGACAGCGAGCGAAGGAACTTACCTCGTCGATGCCAGAACTTCCCCGTCAATGAGAGGATCGCCTCCGGGCCCTCCAATTCGATGAATTCTACAGAGCCAGTGATCCCAACGGACGCGGGCACGTCGTGCCGCCCAAACATTGTTTTGCCATACTCGCTGTCCTGCAGCTCCTCTAAACACTGCTCGATCGATTCCTCGTCGAGCGGCAATATGAGCTCGTCGTATGTGTAGTCTGACTGCGACGAGGAGAGGAGGTCGTTCGCCCAATCGTCGTAGAGATTGAAGAGCCGGGTGATGGGCGGTTGTGACGTGCGCGAGGTGCCGAGTGATGGGTGCGCTGTTGATGTTGATGGGAGATGCCGAGCAATTCGTCGCGAGGGGCACGGCGAGCGATGCTGGGAGGGCGCGACGAACCCCAGGGCGATCGGCATCGCGCTCAGTAGGAGGATGAGGATCATGGTGCCGACTGATGTGTGCGGAAGAGTGTGCGTGGCGCTGAGCAGGGGCAGGGGCGGGAGACGAAATCCGCCTTCTCTCCCTCCGTCCCGCCCGTGCTGCCGCGCCCGGCTGCCGCGCTCCAGATCCCCGACCCATCACCATCACCCAGTCGTCAGCGCCGCGTAGGAAGGCAACAGCGAGATCTTGGGGCGACGGAGACGCCATCAGCCACAGCCGCGATGGCGCCACGCCCCGTCGCGCCGGCGATGACGGCGCTTGCAATTTTTGTGCACATATTGTGCGCTACCTCCTTCACGTGGCATCCCCGCCTCCGCCCTCCATCAAGCCACCCACAACATGGAGGGACGCGGCTGTGCTCGCAGAGCAACGGCAGTGACGAAAATGCAAATATCGACAATGCCAATATCGACGAGGGCATACGATTGAACAAGGTATTTAAGGCGACGCACTCTCGAAGGGAGGCAGACAAGCTCATCACAGAGGGAAGGGTGAGCATCAATGGCCAGGCGGTGCGGAGCAAGGGCGGGATGAAGGTGGTGCCTTTTCGAGACGAGGTGGCATTGGATGGACAAGTCGTTCGTGGGTGGGAGAGGATGAACGCCCTCGATGAAAATCAGGGCGGAGATTTGCAAACAGCTGGTGGTGCCAGGGGCGGCGATCTCAATACAGCTGCGTTCGAGTACGTCAAGTACTTCAAACCGCGAGGGGTCACCTGCACCACCGACCGGCGAATAGAGGGCAACATCATCGACGCGATACATCAGGATGGGTTTCGTCCGAGACATCGGGTGTATCCTGTGGGCAGGCTGGACAAGGATACCACGGGACTAATACTGCTCACATCCGACGGACGAATGGTCAATGCCGTTTTGCGCGGGGAGCGGAAGCAGCCGAAGGTGTACAAAGTGATGGTGAATGGCAGATTGGAGGAGGGGCATCTGCAACAGCTGAGGGACGGCGTTGTCATCAAAACAGTAGCCCAGCGCAAGGGCCGCACTGAGGAGGAAAACACCCTCGTCGCCCGGACAAAGCCCTGCATTTGCGAAAGAATCGGACCGTCCGCGTGCCAAATGACGCTGGTCGAGGGACGGAATCGGCAGATCCGCAAGATGATGGAGGCTCTCGGGCTTCGCGTGGTGAAGTTGCACCGCGTTGAGTTCATGGGGATACGACTCGGGGATGGCGGGCTGGGACGTCCGGGCGATTGGGCATATTTGGATGAAGATGAGATGGCGTTGGTGGAGGAGGCACTGCGGTCGGCCGGGGAGGGAGATTGATCACGTCGATTTTTGCAATTGTAACGAAAGGGGTGGACATTATTCATGCGACCAAAGACACGGGCGAATACAGTCTCCGAGGAGGAGGACGAGAGGGGCAAGAGATTCCTACGTATATTTTACGTATCTCACCCTCTTGAGGTCCTCTCTTCGATTGGACAACAAAGCAGTTGACAGCTTGGAAGCTGCGTCGACCCGTACACGTCCCGCTGAATTGTCTCCGAACACCTTCCATGGGTACATCGGCTGCTGCGGTGCGCCAGAAGTCGTCGGCTGACGTACTATTGCCTTCTTTCCGCTGGCGCTGGAACCTGCTGTGCGATCAACCTGAAATCTTCCACGAGGACTGGGTTTGCGTCATCTGCAGACGACACCAACATCATGCGGTGGCACATTGCCACCTGTTCTGTTGTTGCGTCCCAAAGGTTGGAGCTCCAAAGCTGCGACTTTTGTCCACGCTGTATTTCAAGCTGAGGAGATCGTGCGTCTCAAATTCTGGCGATCTGGTCGGCACCATCGTGAAAGTGATGTTCGCGACCGTCGTGCTCTCCTGCCAACGCTTCCGTTTGATATGTGCGACCCTTCTTCACTTCGTACTCAACGACGACTGTGCCAGCGTCCCCACTGAAATCTGAACTTGCGCGCAGAAAGTTGGCATCCCATAAGTACGTCACTTCTTCGTCTTCGATGCACCGCAGAAAGCCGCTGCCTCTCGGTTCGCTGAGTGGGAAGAGCTGTCCAAAGTCTCCATACTCTTCGCCCTGCCTGCCAAGCTGGTACATATCAACACCAAGGATCGACGATTGCGTGGTTGGGTCGCTAACAAAAAGCGTCCGGTTGCTGTAAACCTCCTCCCAAAAGGCATGACTCTCTCGCACATAGTTGCTCCAGTATTCTCGAGGCACCGGTGCCAGTTTTGTGCCATAATATATAGTACCAAGCCACCGACTGCCGGTGTATCTGTTCAAGGAATGCATAGATGTCAGAACCAGAGCGACGTTGGGGGTGATGTGGCAGCATGCAATAAGTATCTCACAAGAAAGATTTGGTCATCGATTTTCAGCTCGTCTAAAAGAGCCTGGGGCGCACCACTCTCGTACGCGTAGACAGGTCGTTGATATATCCTCATCTCTTCGTCAGCCCACTGCACCTCTGACCATGTGCCACCATTGCCTCCAGTGATCAGACTGCACGGCTTCTTGTGTTCGCAATGAAGGCCAAAGTACTGCGTCAAAAGAGAAATAGTGAGAGTTGTCCGCGATTGCGCATCAGCATTCCTCTACGAACAGCAACTCACTCCTTCCTCGCAAACGCAAACCCCGTCGGATGAGCAGCGACCAAAATAATTGCAGTCCACGGCCCCTTGACATTCGTTGTCCATAACCCGAACTTGCCCATTCGACTGCACACTTCCCGTCCACACGGTCCATTCACCCTGAATTTCTAGAAGGTTGTATTCTGTTATTTCTGCACTCCTCATAAGCCAAGGGCAGTCCGATTCTTGTCCCAGAGATTTGTGAAATGATGCTTCAGTGCCTGGGAAACAAGAACGACAACATGTTGTTCATTTGCACATACCCTCAACGCTATTTCTTGACTTCCGGATGCCGTTGTGCGCAAATACTGTCGATCAACACAAAGAATGGTAAGAAGACAGAGCATCGTCACCAAAGCGAGGAAAAGCCACAAGGTCTTACCCCACGCTTGCTCCGAATCACAGTACTTTATTTCTGCACCGACCGTCCCCTGAAAAGGGTTGCCGTCGAACTATCCAAAAGTAGTATGAGATTATACTGACGAAGCGAAATGTTAGTAGATAAAGTATTCACCTTGTTTTGCTCGGTATAGAGAGGTCTGCCATCGTGTGTTCCGTTGCGTCGGTATTCCCCTGGGAGTGACAGAAAAAGTAGCAAGATGAGGGCAAAGGAATAGCGAGCGAAGAGGCAGCACTCGGTCCATACCATTGAAGTAAGAGAACAGAAGAGTTCTTGTGTCGTCGCGGCCGTGTAATGTGACGATTGCATCCTTCCAAATCTGCTCTCCTCCAAAAGAGTCGGAATGGAACGCCCCCTCTTCCTGTCGAACGGTTATCCACGCCATCCCTCCCAACAGTGCAGCCAAGTTCGCGAAATACACTGCCTTCAAGAAAACGTTCATCTTCTTTCGCAGAGCAAACGACTGCTTCTCAAACTCTGCATGGAATCACTTTGATAAAGCTGCAAATTTTAAGCGATGGCGCCGAATGCTGACTTTTCGATTAGTTTATCAGAGAGTGCCTGCCACCGCCAAGCACCAAAGTTCCAATCAATAAAGAAGAATTTGCATCTCAAGTTGTAATATGAATGTCCCCGTCCCTGCTCTCTTTTCTGATCAGGTCCTCGTCTGCAGAGTATCCTCCGCTATTGTCTGAATCAGATCCTGTCTGCAGAGAAGAGAATGCATTTGAGCTGCAAAAACACCAACGCAAGATGCAAAAGAAAAGGCGCTGCTCACCTTGTCTCCCTCCCTAATCATCGTCATCCTCAAAGAAGCGCCTGTCAGTGAAGACAACCCCTCCGCGGGTAGCCTCGAGGCCATTTACGAGTACTCCCCTTGCCAGATCGATGCCTCCGTTGGCAAAGGTGTGCAGCTTCTTGCCAGCATCGCTGCGGCGGAGCTGGAGAAGAGTAAAGCTGCACGAACCGGGCATGTGATCCTCTCCAATGGTGAACTTGACGGACATCTAAAGCAGAAATAACCAACAAATTAGCAGAAGAGCGCAGAGAGATGAGCTGAGAACAAGACAGGAAAACTCACATCGTACTCCCAAAAGGGGCCCGTCTTCCGCCGCTCCGCTCCAAATGCAGTGAAGCAGAGCCCAGCGTGACATTTCTGGACCACAGCGTTGGGGTGGTGGCCATACTCGCCATTTCCCATCCTGAACTGACGAACTTTGCCAAATGTCTTGGTCTGGCTCCTGCTGAACACGATGTACAGGTAGTAGGAATCCCCCTCCTTGAGCGCATAGATGTGCGCGTAGTGCGGGAAGAAGAAGCCAAAGGTGCGAAAGAATCCAAGGCCACCACTCCAGGAGCTTTTGTCTTTGTTGTTTGGCTTGCCGTTTGTGAGATGGAGAATCCTTTCCAGCGTGGGTTCGTCCAGCACAATGTTGGGACCAATGGCATCGGCGTCATCACCAAGCACCTGCCCGGGAAGATGCTGAAGCTGATCTGGGCTAACAGGCGAGATGTGCATGAGGCGCTTTCCAACCGGGTCCTTCTTCCACGCAGCATCTGAGTCGATGGTTTCAATCCAATCTTTGTGTGTGTGGAGAATGAAGCTCACGATGCACATGGGCTCATTCACCGCCGGCATCTTCCTTTCCGCTTCCAAGATCATTTCTCGATAGAGCGTGCGCTTGTTCTCGTCACGCTGCTCACGACGAACTGCAGTGTAAGCATTAACATAGCTGGTCTTCGAACGCCGCATGGCGACGATCTCGCGGGTGCGCTCGAAGAGCTCCTCGGGTTCCATCTCATCGCGTCCGGCTATGCTCAACACTGCGCAGGGGATACAGCAGGGTGTGAGATATGCCCGTTTGACAGATCACCAGCGAAATGTGAGCATCTTACCTGGAGGGCAGCATATCACGATGCCGTTTCCATCGCATTTTTTGCCGGGGAGAAACACTGCAGCGTCAATGGCGTCGACCTTCACCCAGTATGTGTGCCCGCCATCGATATAGGTGCACCACGTACAGCCTTCCACATCAACCATATTCACGGAATGCAAACTCATCGTGCAGACAGGGCAATTCGTGTTCGCGTATCTGACCGTGGCACCGGTGGGGCACTCCGGGTTGGCGCACTGATCTCCAATATGGATCCGATCCGACTCATAATTGGCCCCGGTCTTTCCGTCTCCAATCTCGCGTCCAGCGCGATTACCGGTATGAGGCTTCTTCGTTTCACACACAACTTTAGACGCAGAGTCGGCGCCCTTCCTCTTCTCGGTTTGCATAACAATTTCAACTGCAAGCCACTTGTGCCAAAAGAGATCATCCCTCGCCGCGAGGACAGGATCATTGTCATGGTACGCAAGCATGGCGGACTTGCATGCGGCTATGACATCCTCCTTCCTCTGACCTGCAATTTCCTCGATTTCGGACGCCCCCGTCACCGGATCCACGTAGGTTTTGAGCGTGATGGCGCGCGCGATTATGGCTTTCACTTCGTCGCTCTTTTTAAAGCGGTGTTTGTCGTCCGAGGAATCGTAAGCGGGCGACCTCTTTGGTTGAGGTACCGTCTGAACCTTTCCCTCGCGGGTTTTTGCGATTAGATTTTGCATCCATAAAGCCTTTTCCCAAGGTGCGTTCTCCCTAGCTCCGAACTTCGCCACCATGACGGCAATGCGCTCTTCACGAAGCCGATCTTTCCTTGCTCCCATAAGTTGCTCCGGATACTGTTTCCCCTCTTGGTCGATGTAGACGCACTCTCTGTTGACGACTCGGTCCACGATGGCCTTCACCTCCTCCGGATTTTGGACGCGGGTCGACTTGCTGCTCTTGGAGGAGGTCGACGACTTCTTGCTGGCAGAGGTGGCCACCGAGTGCGACGACTTGGCAGATGATTTGGCCTTCCCCGCCTTTGGCGTGGCCTTCGGCGTGGCCTTCGACGACGACTTCGACGACGACTTCCGGCTCTTGTCCCCCTTGCTCTTCTTGGTAGAGTCGACGGACATCTTCGACACGCTAGACCGGCTGCCCTTTGACGAGGCCACCGACTTGACGCCCTTGGCAAACGATACTCCGGACATGGCCGACTGGGTACCGGCGCTGCTAACACTGCTGAAGTCGCCTCTTGCCAGGGCCGTCGACTTTTGGCCCTTGCTGCTCTGCTTGCGTTTCAGTTTCGACTTGTTGCTGCGGCCGGACGACTTGTTGCTGATCGATTTGTTGGCGGTCGACCGCGACGAGAGGCTCGCCATGGACATTCCGCTGTTTCCCGGCTTTCTCCGACTCTTGGACTTGACCTCCGTCCACTCGACGGGTTTGGAGGGTTTGGAGAGTGCCTCGTATCTCCTCCGTTGAGCCTCGAGGTCACCACCGTCGCCGCCACCGTCGATATCGGCGACACGTAGCAATGCCAGGTATCCTCGTCCTCTCTGGCAGCAGACGAGAAAAGCGCCTTCGGCTTCATCCTCGCAGATGCAGCTGGCTTCGACGCGGACATCTTCTTGCCCGCAGTCCCTGTCCTTGGTGTGGGAGCTTCGTGCCGAATCTTGTCCGATGCGGCATAGCGATGAGACCTCGACATTGCACTCTTGTCAATGGACATCTTGGTGGCGTCTTCCTTTGTCGCGATGCTGGAGTCAATAGATTCCCCCATATCCATCGAGGCCACCTTCTTGCCGTGGATCGATATCGTCATCTCCGACAGGCCACCCTCACTGCGATCCTCCTCCTAAACCGCCGGTGCTGCGGCTGGCGGGGCGACTTCCTCGCCCCCCTCGTGAGGTAGGAGGGCCCTTTCGTCAATTTCAATGACAATACCGGCCAGGGCTGGATCTTCATCATCGTCATCATCAGAGTCTAGGCCTCCCGTCTCCACCGCACCCGGGGCTGGCCGGTCGACGGGATCGTCCGAGCACAAGGACATGTCAATAACACCCCCCAGGCCCTCGACACCGCGAACCTCGCCCCCTCCTCCCTCGAGAGCGAGAGCACTCCCCCATGTGAATCTCCGCCAGCTCCCCCCCCATACCGGCATCTTATCGGACAGCTTGGAGTTGTGCCGGATGGACCGGGACTTGCTAGTCTTGCGCGTTCGAGCCCTTCCTTCACGACGATCGCGATTATGAACTCTCGTGATCCCGAAGTTGAGCTTCTGATGCAAGTGGAAGAAGTGAGATTGTGAGATTAGAGATGTTGAGTTGAAGAAAGAGTGTACAAGATGTGGACGTCAGGAACCTTACCTGTTCTCCCTCCGCGGCGCCCCCGCCCCCGCCGGCGGCAGCTGCTCCTCCCTCGTGCTTGGTGTCAACAGGGGCCTTGGGCGCCGGCGAAATGTCCAGCGACGACCGCGCCCCCTCCCCCGCGAATGGCCGTGCCTCCCTCTCCGCGTTGGGGGAGTTCATGGGCACCACCCTCTTCCCCGCCGAGGCGATATTGGTGCGCTCCCCTCCCTCCGCTCCGGGGGAATTGTCCCCCCTCCCCACGTCCGGGACGTGAGTGCCCGCGCCTTCGCGCTCCGCCCCCTCCACGTCGGGGGCGTCCCCGGGCATCGCCCCCGCCGGAGGCATGGGGTTTGACGCCTCGGGGCTCCCCTGCCCCGGTCCCTCGACAACGGCAGCCACGGGCACTCCTCCATCGTTTCCTTCAATCGCCGATCCATCAGAGGCCACGCTCGCGGCGTCGCCGGCCAGCTCCTCGAATTGCACCTCCACGGCGTCCTCCGCGGCGTCCTCCGCGGCGTCCTCCGCGGCGTCCTCCGCGGCGTCCTCCGCGGCGTCCTGCACGTCGCCCCCCTGTTCCTGCGGCCGAAGGATGCGCCGCGCATTGCCTTTGAGATGGTTCCAAAGGTCCATGTTTGATTTTGATCAAGTGCGAACAGTGAGGCGCGGGTGCTCTCTCCAGGCCGGCCACGACGCCGGCGATGCGCGGGGGAGGTCTGCGACGTTGGCCCCAGCGAACTGGAGGGGGTTGGGGGATGCA
>JALLAP010000707.1:0-20218 GCA_036939355.1 Thalassiosira profunda | reverse complement strand
GAGGGGGTCAGCGACAATACAATGGAATCGATTTGGCTCTACGGCCCGAAGGATGTTGGGCGGTGACCCGGAGAAAGCAATGTTGTTAAAAAGTGTGTGTTCGAACACAAAGACAACAGCAATCTGACCCTGGATGATCGATCTGCAGAGCCGAAAGCAGGACAACGCCCAGTGTTCCACGCCGAGCTTGGTGTAGCGGAAGAGAAGACGGATCCATTCAATATGCATCACAAACAAAAGCTCGGCGAGGCGTCCTATTTATTACTGCACACATAATAGGCAACACCAGTCCAGCGACGCTCAAGGCGTCACGCTCACACGTCTGTAACAATCATACGATACCACCCCAACAACACTTCTTCTTTTTCACACTTAAACTATGAACCCTGTGCGACGCGAATGAATGCACCGCCCTTTAAAAAAGCACGAAGACCGCGGCGATGGCCAGAAGACCAGTGGCACGTGCATTGACGACCACAGCCCTAGCCGAGGAGTCGACTTTGTCGGGAGTTTCAGTCGAACCATCGGTTCCGGACGCCGTGCCAAGGCAATCCCATCCAAGCTCGCAGGCCTGCAGATCGTTCAGCGGATCCTGGCATTCGACGGGGCACCGTTCCAGGGTACAGGGCGTCCATTTGGCGCAGTAGTCGGCTTCGTTGAGCGACAGCACGTCCTCCCCCATCGCCTCCACGCCGCAGAGGGCGCATTCCAAGTAGGCCTCGAGCGCCGACAAGTCCGTGGGTGTGCAGGCTTCGACCGCCGCCGCCTCGGCCGCGCATTCGTCAGCACCACTACCAGTGGGATCAGGCGCTCCAGCATCGACCGGAGGAACGGTGCTCAGCCCAGAGACAGTGGTCTCTGAAGCAGCTTGGACGGTAGAGAGAGCTGCCTTCGTTGTGGTGGCGATGGGCGTCGTTGCCGCAGTGGTGGTTGCATCGCTGCCAGACTGACTGTCGCATGTCGCAGCGCACCAGTTTGTGTCGGGCCCCGCTGGATCGCCTTGGTTGGGACAGTTCGTGTTCAAGAACATCTCGTTGTATGGGCCAGCGGAGCTCCAGTCGTCATCATCATCAGGATCAAAATCACGTACAGTAGCATCATAATGGACACCCCAGGCACAGAGGTTTTGGTTGAAGGAAGTGGCCTGATAGAACATGCCAGCCATTGACGTGACTTGGGAGGTGTCGAACCTGCTCACGTCCCCATTGAATGAAGAGGCTTCCCAGAACATGCTCCGCATCGCCGTGACTTTGGATGTGTCAAAACTGCTCACGTCCCCGTTGAATGAAGACGCTTGGTAGAACATTCCCTCCATTGTCGTCACTTGGGAGGTGTCGAAACCGCTCACGTCCCCATTGAATGCGGAGGCTCCACCGAACATTCCCTCCATTGACGTGGCTTGGGAGGTGTCGAAGTTGCTCACGTCCCCATTGAATGCAGATGCTCCATAGAACATCCATTCCATCGTCGTAACTTGAGAGGTGTCGAAGTTGCTCACGTCCCCGTTGAATGAAGAGGCTAAATTGAACATGCCCTCCATAGTTGTCACGCTAGAGGTGTCCCACGAGGACAGGTCGTCGTTGAAATCTGTCTTGCCATAAAACAAATACGACATGTCGGTGACGTCGGAGGTGCACCACGTTCCGACCGGCCACCCGTACGTTTGGACGACCTCGCACTCGCTGTCACCTCTCACACAGGCGTCCCCTCCTGCCGTGTAGCGGTTGACGGCAACCTGGAGCTCATCGCTGTCCGCGAAGCAGGGGCAGGGAGACGCCGACGAGGACGAACACCCTGACGAAGGGGTCGTCGTTGCCGCAGTGGTGGTGACTTCCAGGTTCTCTCCGACCTTGTAGCAGAAGTTGTCGTACTGGCTCTTGCTCAGCAGCGTTGGCGGGCCGGTTCCATCGCCACCAACGTTAGGTTTTGCAGGCACCATCGAGCCCCAGTGCTCCCGTGCCCCTCCCAGCTCGTTCGCAAGCTTCTCCACGTCCGATCCGACATCGAACACGCAGGTGCAGTGGAGGTTGATGTCCCCGAGGATGCCTCCCCACGTGAAGCCCCTGAGGACGCCATCGGCCGAATCAACGATTGTGGGCCCAAACTTGTCGCAGAATTGCCCACACTCCCCGGCGGAGAAGGTGTATGTTTGTTGAACGGAAGGGTAATCGGCCCCATCCACGTCAAGGCATCCGCCGTACCCAACATAGTCGTAGCCCTCCACAACGCCCGGCGGGTCGGGTTCAGAAGCAGAGGTCGTCGTTGCTGCAGTGGTGGTGGTTTGCTGTGTCGTCGTGGTAGTGGCTTGCGGGGTCGTTGAGGCAGGCACTGTAGCACCAATTGCCGCAATGCACGTGCAACAGTTCTCGTTTGGGGTGCTTCCAGCCTCGCCGTTCGCGCCAAAGCTTTCGCAAAACAGTGGATAGTTCGGATCAGATTCGTAGTAGTCGCAGCCATCGCCGTACATGTCCTCGTAGTCCGTGGTATCGGTGCAGGCAGTAGGGGTTGTCGTGGTCACCAAACCTGCGCCGGCGTCCTGGAGGAGGAACGTCGCAGGTCGCCGGTAATCCGCGCTAAGAAACTCTGTCTTGATGATGAGCCTGTATATTTCGTAGAACCCCAAGTCGTTATGCGTGATGAACATGGAGGGGAAGTTCACGGAACGGAAGCTGACGCGATCTATCCCGCTATTGAGCCCTGCCTCCAGAACGAACGTCGCGTCGTTCTTGAATAGTTCCGATCCATCGTCCACCTTCGAACGCATGAAAAATCCTGAGTGACGCAGGTAGTACCCCGGTTGTCCAGTGAGGCCTGGGACCACCAGCTTGAAGACTGTCGCGGACTCTTGCGCAAGCTCCACGTAATCGTCGCTGATGACCGTCCACCCACGATCCACGTCGTACGGGCTCTGCACAGTCACGAGGGCGCCATCCACAAGGGTTGGTGCCTCCAAATCCATCGGGGCCGTTGCCGTGGTCGTCTCCGCGGCGGGCGCGGTCGAGAGCGCACCGCCGGATGCACCAAGGCAGTCGAAGTCGAGCTGGCAGGCCGTGTACGCGTTCCACTCGTCGAGGCACTCGGCGGGGCACTTAGCTTCGGCGCAGGCCGTCCACGCGGCGCAGTATCCCTCGTTGTCGAACAGATTTTCGAAGTTGTCTCCCCAGGCGTCGACCCCGCAGAGGGTGCAGTCGATGTCGCTGAGATCCCCGGGCATGCAGGCCTCGGCGGCGGCCAGCTCCTCGGGGCACGCGAGGGACGCCGTCGTCGTGGCGGCTGTTGCAGCGGGAGCGCCGGAGAGGCACCCGTCGATCATCTCGGGGGTCACATCGCTGTCGGGCCGTTGGTTCCCGCCGGCGAGCTCGGCGCAGCAGCTCCTAATGGCGACGTACAAGTTTCCAACGGAGATGTCGAACTCGCCGAGGACGAGGGGGTAGTTGGCGTAGGCCGGCCCGAACTCGTACGCGGCGCAGGTGCAGTCCGGCGCGAGGGGCGCGGCGTGCTGGGCGGCGGCGGTGTCGACGCAGCCAGCCACGCGTCCTGGGCGGAGGTCGCGCGGGGCCCGAGGGCCAGGAGGGCGGCGGCGGAGGCGCCGCGGAGGCGGAGCTGCATCGGTGGGGGGTGCTGGGTTGCAACGGAGGTGCTGTTGCAATTATGAGCGCCCGCCGGTAGGCGGCTCCGGTAGGCGCCGGGCTGCCGCGGATCCTCTGCCTGCACCATCTTGCCAGCGACAAATTGCAAAATGAAAATGTCCGACAAAAGATCTTGGATCTTTGCGACACAAAGAAGTCGCGTGCAGGACAAAATCTCGCTCAAATCACCTGCCCCCTTGCTTGGTGTCCCAAGAGAGGCCACCAACGCAACTTATCTAGATAGGAAGCTCGACAACAACTGTCCGTGCTTTGCTAATTTGTTAGGTACAGTTAGGCTGATACGCACAAGATGTGCACTGCGGCAAAAAGTGTTCCAAACGATCCTTTGCAATTCAGTGTTACTGTGCCACGCGCATCTTTGCTAGCAGTCCTCGTCGGCTGGACTATTGAACGCTCTCCACGCCAACACAATCGATACAATCGTTGACGGAATATACAAGAGCGCAAGCGGACGGTTGTGCCCTCGGTGGTCGGGCCAGCACCGCACGTACCGCTGCACAAACAGGGCCAGATACCGCCTAATCATGTGCGCGTAGTCCGAGTAGAAACTGAGGTGGTGGTTGTAAAAGGCCTGCACCCAAATCGTGAGCGTGACGAGGCAGCTCGCCAGGCACAGGCTCATCCGGCGTCCCGACTCCGTTTCCCCCTCCGTCGGAATGAGGAGCTCGAGCGCCGTCCCAAAGAGCCAATTGAACAATCCCTGCAAGAAGCCAATTTGTATTGTGAGGTACTCGAATTCGAAGTGATGGTGGAGGAGCTCGAGCGGGGCGGTGTAGCCGATTGCCTCGTGCGCCGCCCGCTCGCCGAAGGAAAGGAGGACCGTGCCCGTCACGTTGCCGACGAAGATGGATATCACCGTAAGCGCGAAACTCGACATCTGAAACACCACAGGATCATGCCACGCGCATCAACAAGGGTAAGAACACATTTTCATTTCACTTGATGTTGCCGAAGATCTAGCCAACTCACGTAGAGGAACCGGACCAGCTGCTTCGCCCACCGAACCCCCTTCTTGTCGCCCTTCCGCGGCGACATCTCCGCCCGCGTGTCGTGCAGCGTCACCAATACTGCCCCCGCCACCAACGCCGCCGGGGCGCCGAGACCATTAAGCCATTCCCAAGCGCTGAAGGCGAGGTCAGTGGAGTCGTAGAGCGTGCCGGCGAGCTGGATGCCGTCGGAGGGGCGGGCGTAGGGGAGGCGGGTGATAGATTGGGGGGCGCCGGCGCGGAGGTGCGGGCTGCCGCCCGGGAGGACGTCGGGCGGCATGACGATGTTTGATGTCAGGGCGCCGCCTACGGTTGGCCAATGATTTGCAATCGACCCTCCTCCGAATCTTCCCTGCTCACTGCATGCGATGAAACTTGGCAAGCACGTGCGCGTGAGGTATAATCTCATGAACCCTCTTCCAACGACGTCCCAACGAGTGCCCGCACACCGCCGATCGCCTGGACCTCAATCCGCGGCCGCAACACAAAGCGAACAAGGAGAGAAGAGGCGAACGGGCTGAGCGAGCGACGAGTGGGGTTGTTCCGGAGATGTCGGGTGATTGAGTGAATGATGGGTGGTTGAGTGATGGGCTGTGATGATGTTTGATGTGAGAGGAGGTAAGCATGCGAGTACGACGTACATTATTTGGTAGACGCTAGCTGACAAACCCACTTCACATTTTCAGCCTGCGTGCTGCCGGTTTCCTCTCATCATCTTCATCGTCATCGCGTCTCTTTTGCTTATTGTTCAGCGTGGACGGGGTCACAACGATGGAGGTTGCCCTGATGTCTTTCCGTCTCCACGGGACGCTCTCTTTCTGCTTTCCCCGAGGCTTCCACCCGCGGGCAAGTGCCTCGCGCTCCAGATCGGGATACCAATAGTATTCGCTGTTCTGCGTCAGCTCCGCCATTTTAGTCACAGGCTGGTGGTGAAACGATCGGCCGTCGCACTTGAGAAACCAAAAGACGGGGTGGTATTCGCGGCCGGTCCTTTTCGAGGGTATCTTGAAGTCCAGCTTCTTCCCAAATTTCTTGCACGCCTGACTCTTCGTGAGAACGCTGACGTGCTTTGTCTTGCATATCCAGCAAGTATTGTATCCGGGATACCCCTCGACTTCCTTGCTTTCAATGTATTCTTCCCAATCGACGCCGTGCTCAATCGCCTTTGCCTCATTGATAGGGGCATTCACTCCGCAAAACATGCAACGATCCGATCCAGGGGCAGCCTTTTTGTCTCGAAAGTCTCTTCCCAGCCGCACCTGCTGTTTGTGATACTCGGACCAGGCTTTTCTCCTCTGATACAATGATTCTTCCCAGGAAGAGAAATAGTGCTCGTATTCGTCGTAAGTTGGGAACGCATCCTCGTCGAAACGGCCGAAGAAGCTGCTGTATTCGTCCTGCCAAAAGTTCTGCTCTTCATCTCGCTCGTCCTCGTCTCGAGCTGCACCCGCGTCATCCGCGCGCTCGTCGTCCTCCTCCACCACAAATCCCTCTTCCTCGCGACGGGCCTTCAAGCGCTGGTACGACGCAGACAGGGACTGGAAGGCCTCCGTCGTCCCGCCCTTGTCCGGGTGGCGCGTCCTTGACAGGCGGAGGAAGGCCCGGCGGATCCTCTGTCGGCCATCCGCGGCGGCGTAGTCGGCCGGGGACAGGCCCAGCACGCTCAGATCTTCGGCGCGTGTCATCATAATTCACTCCTCCCCATGACCCCTGCGGATAGTGCAGCCTACCATATGAGCGGATGGAGGCCCCCAGCGGTGTAGAGTAGAGGTCCATGCTGCACCTTCGCAGTGGCGATTATTATACATAGGAATCAATTGCAAAATGGCGGGAAATTCGCCGAACCGACAATTATACTAATTCCCACGCATGTAACACGAAATCTTTCTCCTCTTGAAGTGTTCAGCTTGCAACCCGGCCGGAGAGCCAAGGGAGCGTTGCAAGCAAGAGAGGAGGAGCATCACTTGCACAAAGCTCTCCCATCCAACCTCTCAAGAGGCAACAGAGCCATTCTCGTGCCATCACCTATCTACTGACCCTTGTCGTGGCTTGCCATCGAATTGCAAATTGCAACCCCAATACCATCATGTACCGCGACACCGGCCGCCCGCGCCCGACGCCCCCGCCCATCAACACCCAACGGCAGACGCCGACGGGCGCGCTGCGGCAGGGACGGTACATGGCGTCCCCGGGCGGCTCGGCCCTGGGCGGCGGCACGCCCCGCGGCGGCATGGGCGGCACCCCGGGCGGCGGCCACTTTTCAGGACCGGGCGGCTACGGCGGAGGATATGGAGGATATGGACATCCCACGCCGCCGCCCGCCAACCCCTTGAGCCCCTCCCAGGTCCGGTTCGAGGAGAAGTCCGACGATCCTCCCCCCGCCGAGGGGGGCTCGCACTCCCCCTCCTTCCTCTTCGACGACGGCGACTGGAGCGACGGCCGCGACGAAGAGGGGGGCGGCGATCGGGCCGCCGGGGGCGCCCGCGCGCCGACGTTGCCGAGCGAGGCCCAGATGGCGTTGCTGTGTTTGGACTACCTCCGCGACCTGCGACGGACGTACCAGCACAAAGAGGACTTGCTGCATGCCGAGGGATTGGACGCCGATTACGTGGCGCTGGCGGCGTGGAGTTTGGGCCGGGCCTTCCTCCGGCCCGAGCGGCTGGTCCACTCCGATGCCAAGGTGTCGACGGTGATGGAGTCGATTGGACGGGGCCGCAAGGTGGAGTCGAAGATGTACGGCGGTGGAGGATTGGGCGGTCTCGACGACGACGCGGTGGGCAACGACGCGTGGTACCGCCAGCTCGACGACGAGGTCATGATATCGAAGCACCCGAAAGAGGAAGCGAAGAACATCTTCGCCTTGAGCGCGACGGTCAGCCTGCCCACGATGGACGACATTACCGACGAGGTGTTGCTGCGCCATCCCGACGAGGATCCTCTGCCCCGGCCCCACAAAGTGAAAAGCAACGAGGAAGAGGAGGACGAGGACGACGACGAGCCGTTCTACGAGCACAACGACGCCCACCCCTCCAACGCCCACCGGTTCTACCTGTTGAACGGCCTGGCGTCCGAGCCGTCGTCCCACGTGGTCGAGGGCCTCGCCACCCCGCGAGGATTGCCGGCCACCCCCCGCGGCGCCCCGGCGAGCAACGCCAACCTCGCCAGCGGCGGACCCTTGTCGTTCGGCGAAATCGTCTCGGCGGGCCTGACGGGCCTGCGCGCCAGAAGTAGGTTGGAGGCCGACAAGGACATGGTTCGCAACCCCATGTTCCGCCAGTTCGTCGACGCCGCGAGCGCCGGGGGCTTCTTTCAGGAGAAGCGCAACGAGAAGAAGGAGCGGAAGAAGTCGCCCAAGGTCGAGGTTCCGGAGCCTGTTATGTCGCCCGAAGAGGAGGAGGTGCGAGCGCGTTTGGTGTACGAGGACAAGTACCGCAAGGTCGTCTCTAAATTCCGAACGAAGTTGGCGACGAGGGAGGCGCAGGGATTGCAGGGCCACGGGGGGCAGTACGGCTTCAGCTCCGCGTCGCCGAACCGGATGGGGAGCGCGTACCGCATCATGTCCGGGAACGCCAGCGTGGGAAGCGCGGGCGGGGATTCGCAGGTGGTGCAGGCGGTGGTGGCGAACAGCGACGTGGCCGAACGGCAGAGGCTGCGGAGGGAGCGGAGGATCGAACGGGTGCGGTCGGAGAGGAGACTGGATGGCGGCGAGGAGGAGAGGAGGGCGCCGCGGGTCGCCTCGGTGGTTGCTCAGCGGTCGCCACCAAGGCAAACGCCGACGGCCCCGCCGCCCTCGCCGGCCGCCAACCTCCCGCACTACCAGGAGGCCGAGCGGCTCAACACCTCGGGCAACTCGCTCATGCAGAAGAAGTACTTCAAGGAGGCACTGGAGACCTACACCGCGGCGCTCAAGCTCTCTCCGGCCGGACCGAACAGTCATGTGTACTATTCAAACAGAAGTGCCGCCCACCTCTCCCTGAGCGATTACGCCGCGAGCATCAGTGACAGCGAGCGGTCGTTGGCGCTCAAGCCGGACTACGCCAAGGCCCACTCGCGGTTGGGATTGGCGTACTTTGCCAATGGGCGATACGCCGAGGCGGTCAAGGCGTACGAGGCGGCGCTGGAGATCGATCCGGACAACGAGTGGAGTCGGACGCACCTGGAGAAGGCGGTGGAGAAGCTCAAGAGCGGGGATGTGGCTGCGGAGGCAAACGAGAATGTTAAGGAGGACGACAGCAGCTGGCCAACCCCGTTCGATGACGGCAATGCTGCGGTGGAAGAGGCTCGTGTGGAAATGGAGGCCGTCGACGTAGGGGAGGAAGGAAACGCTGCAGATCAGCAGGTGGACGAGGAGGAGCTCGAGGTGAAGGTGAAGCTGGCCAACAAGTACAAAGACCGCGGAAATGCTCACATGAGCAGCAAGGAATACGAAAAGGCGCTGGAACAGTACCACCGAGCAATCGACGTTCTTCCTTCCGGTCCCAACTCCCACGTCTTTTACTCCAACCGTGCCGCGGCGTACTGCTATCTGGCCGAATACGACGCGGCCACGTCCGACTGTCGGACCAGCATCGAGCTCAGCCCGGAGTACGAGAAGGCGTGGGCCCGCTTGGGCCTCAGCCTCTTCTTCCGGGGAGATTACCAGGGCGCAATCGAGGCATACCAACGGTCGTTGGAGCTCGATCCCACAAACAAGGCGAGTTCCAGCTACCTGCAAAAGGCCAAAGCGCGGCTGGAGGAGCAACGGCGAGAAGAAGAGGAAAGGGAACGAGAGTGGGCCGAGCACCAAGGCTCGGGAGAGGAGGAGGGAAGTCTGGGCGACAGAACCGGGATCACGAGCACCGGATTGACCTCGATCGTGACGAACGACAACGACGACGAAGTGGAGGTGATGCGGCAATCGCCGGCGATTCCGGAGCAGGAGGCGTTTGATCCGTTTGCTGTTACGGACGAGTGAAACGAGTGAACACCATGTAAATTAATCTGTGTTGAAGGCAAGCACTCTCTCGCCCCTCGCTATTGTACCTATCTAATAGCATCACCTCCGGCAGTACTTAGGTCTTCCTGCAAGTTACAAGGAAATTACACCAAGTTAGCAGGAGGAGGAGTTGTTACCTACCTTCTCCCTTTGCGTAAGTACGTATCTACCTTTTTGCATTGCAGCAGCTGAACTTCCATCCCCAGCGCCCCCCTACAACTAGGTACACCCCTGGCCGGCTTTGGCATGAGCGCGGCGCCCTCGCCCGCCGCGACGCCGCCCATGGCCGTCGGCCGCGGAGATACGAGCGCCCGCCTCCTCCGCCGCTCCACGTACTGTTCGCACTACTATGACTTGTCGTGCAGGCTCGGAGACATTTTCCTCGTCGCGTTCCTCCTCTTCGCGTGCGTTGCTAATTGCTGGTGGTTCTGCTCGCCGAACGGTCTGGCGCGGCATCGGAGGGAGAAGGAGGAGGAGGCTAGACGGCGGATGGTCGAATATATGGAGCGAGTGCAAAAGGAAGCAAATGAAAATAACGACGGTGCACCCGAACAGGTGGTGGTGCATCGAGAGTACGAGTGCAGCTACAGCGGATCGACGCGAGGTATTGGCGAGGGATACGGCCACGCCGAGCTGCATTTGAGCGTATCATCTACCGCAGACGCCGCTGGTCGCCGCACCATCTCTGGATGCGGCATGCGAGAATGGGAGTACACAGAAATTACAGACGGATACATCGATTCAAATGGGAATGCGGAGTGGACGGAGCAATCAACGCGAGAGATAGGATTTCATCCCCCGCGGGGCCACCGCGAGGCCGAACTTATATCCAACAACTTTCTCTCAAACCACGTGGGTCCGATCAACCTCCGATCCAAGGGAAGATTTGACGGCGAACAACTGCAATCCTTCCAGGGCTATCTGTACGGAAGAGATGAATGCAACTGCTACCGCTGCCAGGCCTTCTGGATGACGGTGCATCCGCTTTGGACAAGCGGTGATGAGCACCGCGACCTCGGATATCCTCGCGAACTGTACGGAGAACCAGTGCGGTGGTGCCCGGCCGAGGAACGGCGAAAGATTGGGGAGTACATTCTCTTTCGGCGCAAGGACGCTCCCAATGAAAATAATGCAGGCGAAAGCGAAGAAGACGTCTATCATCTATTGACATGACACAGAGGCGGGTTCGGGGTGGGCTATGATCGCTATTTCGCTGGGTTGCAGTGACTGCCTGCCTGCAAATACAAAGGCTCGCCTGTTTGCGTTCTCCAACCCCGCATAATTTCATACACCATGCACAGGCGTTTGATCTCTGCGGGTGTTGAGGGGTCCAGCTTAGCTTGACCTTGAGGCGTATCTGGACGCAAGGCAGACATGTAATCCCAGTGGTACTGGCACGTGTTGCCGTCCGGAAAGCGGTGCCACATATCGGGATATTGCTGAACAAACGCCAAAACATCAGGCATCAATGGCAGCGGGACCTCTGTCAGGTGACGAATATTGACTGCCTTCTCGTATGGTGCAGATAGAAATGACAGGAGTTTCATTCGCCGGACCACGATGGGGTCATAAGAGTAGTTGATGCTGGGCAAGCAGTTGCCGTGGCCTTCCAAATCCAAAGCTGCAGCTTCAGACCTTCTGGTTATGCGAACGCGACAGGTATGATTGCTCGCCCCAACTGCATTCAAGCTCTCCGAATTGAACATTGCTTCGATTAATGCTAGCTTGCCGACTTTCCCCAAAAAATCGCCCTCCATTCCTAGGTCGACCGAATTCAGTGTTGTGTTGGTTCGCAATGCAGTGGCTAACTGGATGGCATCCTCATCAGTCCAGCTGTTCCCACCGAGACTCAGATTTGTCAGGGATGGATTCGATGCAAGGAAGTCTGACAGATCGATGTATCTGAATCCTCCTGACACATTGCTGTCTATGCGATTGCCCTCCAGATCAATGCTCGTCAATTTGTTGCTTGCAGTAAGGATTGGGAGGAGAATGGATGGGTCGGGACACCCAGAGCGTCGGATCGACACGCGTTTCAGGGATGGATGCCGTTTGATAATGTCGCAGAGTTGGGTGACGTAACCGGTAGATTCAATCGGGTTCTCATCAAGACAAAAGCACTCCAGACAATCGTTTTGCTCGATGAGCTCCTTCACGAGCTTCCTCCCGGCTCGCCCGAAAAGGTTGTTTTGGAGCGTTATCTCCCTGAATCGGTTTACCGCCAAGGCATGTTCCATCACTGAAATAACCTTGCTACCAATTGCAACGTTACTGAAGTGGAGAACACCACTGCCGGATGAATCTATGAACTTCGGCGATAAGAGAGCAAGAGAAAGCTCTTTCCAATATGGCAGCACTTCATCGCGGGCTGTGAACATTTCATCGCTGGCGATGGAATGCTTCGCGATAGGCATGCATAACGAAAGACTCCCATTGTTCCCCGTGGTTGTCATATGAAATATCTCTTTCTTGCAGCGAAACGTAAACTCGTCCGGAGCTGCATTCGTCTTCCCCATGTACGCTCGTGAGATGGGGGGTATCTCGAATTCCCACTGTTGCAGCTGGCGCACTTCCTCTTTCAGTTGCGTTATTTCCTCGCCCTGCTCTCTAATTTGCTCACTTTGGGATCCGACGGTTTGTCGCAAATCGGCCACCATGTGCACCAGCGTGTCGACGGTCGTTTGCAACTCGGCCATGCCCATCGGATCGGCTGCAGCCCCGTTGCGCGCCCTTCCACTCATGATGCTCACAAGATATGCACTTGACGCCTCTGCGCGCCCTGAGCGCACCCTGATCTAGGTGCAGAGCCTGTCGCGGTGCCAATAGAAGGGCAGAAGGATGCAGAGGGTGAGCGGGCGGGGTTGGTGTGAGGGTGAGGTGCACCAAAAAACCCCACACAGCTAGCTCACGCACAGCTTGCAGCAACCCGCACCCCACAAATTGCAACTCGCAACTCGCAACTGCAAACATGGCATCACCTCCGCCCGAGCCGACGCCCCTCCCCGCACCGCCAAACGATGGAATTACCTCCCTCTCGTATCTCCCCTCTGCGCCCCATCTGTTGGCGTCGACGAGCTGGGACGGCGCCCTCCGCCTCCACGACGCCGTGGCCAAAACGCACGTGGCAACGCAGGCCATGGAGTGCGGGCCGCTGTTGAGCATGGCGGTGGGCACGCCCGGGCTGGGCGGGGAGGGCAACAAGGGCGTGATTTATGCGGGAGCGGTCGAGGGGTCGATCAAAAAGTACGACGTGGCGAGCGCCACGGTGTCGCTGGTGGGGAGGCAGTCGCCCGACGCGGACAAAAACGAGTTGCTGGCGGGCAAGCAGAAGGTGGGGGTGTCGTGCCTCTCCGCCATTGATGCCAATTTGCTCGCCTCGGCGGGGTGGGACAAGAAATTCTACGTCTGGGACGTGCGCCAATCGGGCACCCAGGCCGCGGCAACGGTCGACCTTCCCGGCAAAGCGTTTGGGATGGACGTGTCGTCCGACGGAACAAAGGTGGTGGTGGCCACGAGCGGCCGGAGGAATTGCTTCTTCGACATTCGACAAACCGAAGTGGACAAGGAGAACGAGGAGGGCCTGGCGAAGTTGCTGCTTGAGCGGGAATCGTCTTTGAAGTACCAAACGCGGTGCGTCAAATTCTTCCCCGACGGCCACGGCATCGCCCTGGGCAGCATCGAGGGACGGGTGGCGATCGAGTACTTGGACGACGTGGGCATTTCGTCGGGGAAGAAGAAGAAGTACGCGTTCAAGTGCCATCGGGTGAACGATACCATCTATCCCGTGAATGCCATCGCGTTTCACCCCGTGTATGGCACATTTGCCACGGGCGGGGCGGACGGGACGGTCGTCACGTGGGACGGGAACAACAAGAAGAAGTTGAGCGGGATTGCCAAGTGCCCGACCTCCGTGGCGTGCTTGGCCTTCAACCACGACGGATCGCAGATTGCCATTGCGAGCAGCTACACGTACGAGGAGGGGGAGCGGGATCATCCGCGGGAGGAGATTTACGTGAGGGACGTGTTGGACAGCGAGGCGAAGCCGAAGGCGAAGAAGTGAAAGCAGCGCGGCGAGTTGCATAACGCTATCGTAACGAGAGGCATTTGCAAAGCTACCTAGTGCTATCTCGTTATCGCGCTTCCGTCTCCGTGTCTCCGCAAGCCTTGCCGGGCGCTCGCTCCTTTGCTCTTTGTGTGTAAGGTTGCCTTGTTGTGATCGAATCATCTTCGCAGAGCGAAGCAGGCATCCGCCGTGGCTTCCTGGCTGAAGTCTGAAGTGGCGTCAACGCCGCCCACCTCCCCACAACTAACACCACGGGCTGCAACATGCACCCACCCCGCCCAAGGACATTATCCCCCTCCAGCCCGCCCCACCTGCACCACCGATCCAGAACAATCGCGGGCGTATGGTGGATCTTCGATCAGGACATTATTTTCGTGTCCCCCGGCCATCACATCATAAGCGAACGACTGAAGACGCCCGCTGAGCGCTGACCAATCTAAGGCAATCTACTCATAGCAGTTTGTGCACCCACCAATGTTGCAGGCGGATGGCGCGTCGGACACTGCAATCTGCTAGCGGGCCCAACAACGCAAGGGACGCGGACTTGAAATCTCGCTAAAAGGGGGTAGACGGGTAGGCTGAAGGCCCGCACGCAGCATACGCACGATGAGCTACTCCGATTCCCAGCTCGTGGCCCTGGCAATTGTGCCCAAGATCACGTCCTCTGTCAGCATCCCGTGCCAAGTATGGATCATTCGACAGGTTATCTCGGACCATCGACACAAGCGCGGCAAGGCCACGTCTCGCGCCCTCCTGGGCATGGGCTGCATCGATATTGCAGCCTCCTTCGGCTGGTTTCTCAGCACGTGGGCGGCCCCGAAAGGCACGCCGGACACCCCCTTCGCTGCGGGCACCACGCAGAGCTGCACCTTCCAGGGCTTCCTGTTGCAGCTTGCCATCGGGGCCCCATTTTATAACTGTTTGTTGGCGCTGCTGTATTTGCTCACGGTGAGGTACGGGTGGAGGGAGGAACGGCTGCGGAAGGTCGAATACATTTGCCACGCGGCAATACTGCTATTTGCAATAGGGACGGGCCTCGCCCTCATCCCCCTCGGCATGTACAATCATATAGGGAGCGTCTGCTGGGTAATTGGGCTGCCACAAGGATGTGGCTCTAGCAACTATGGTTCCAGTTCGGAGGCGTCGGTGCCCTGCGAGCGCGGCGATCACGCGTGGATTTACGGCGTGTCCCTGTTCTACGGGCCGCTGTGGGTGTGCATTGCGTTCACTACAGCGGCCATGATGACCATCTACCGCAAGGTCAAGGCGACGGAGTCTCGGAGCAATCGGTATTCCGGCGGGTCGCCGACGAGGAGCCGGGCCAACGACGTCAAAATGCAGGCCCTGCTCTACTGTTGTGCCTTCTACCTCTCGTGGCTGCCGAGCACCCTTTGGTCGATCACGCAGTGGTGTCCGACAACCGATGTTTTGGCTGGACCTGCTTGCTACAATCTGCGAGCCGAACCAGGGGTGGCTGAATCTGCTAGTGTTTATTCGCCCTCGCAAGGCGCTGCAGCAACAGCTCAAGTGGGATATACTCACGTTGGTAACTTGCGGGCTTTGCCGAGGCCCTTCCGATGACGGTGCCGACGATGATGCCCTGGATTCAACCTCCAATCGCACTGCTTCGGGGGACGTGGCAATGGAGTTCACGAAACAATCCGCCCGCTCACAGAAGCGTTTTTCTTTGATGAGCATGAATTCTGCAACGTCCTTCCGGAGCAGTCGGGGGAGCAACGGGGATATATCGTTGCCGAGCGCTTCCGATGCCACCGCAAAGGAGTCATCTGCGGAGCAGCAGACTCAAAAAGTGCGTCGCATTTCATCCCTGGTGGACGTCGCGGAGAGTGGCAGCGAGGATGAGGGCGCGGAGATGGGGAGGGAGGAGGGTGCCCAAGAGGACGATTGGCGGGATGACAAGGCATAGATGCGCGAGCTTTAAATCTCTGTGGCCGGGGACGGCGGGGACAGCGGAGGTACCGCTCAAAATTTTGTATGAGAGCCAACCAAAAATCTCGGGCTCATTTTTCAACAAGAGTCACACGAGCTGGCTAGTTTGCTTGTTAATACAACAGCGGAGGGGAAGCCACAGCTCCTAAAAGGATGCTCCAGCAATTGACACTTGAGCAGGCCTCCAACTGCCCTTTCCCGGTGGGAAGCTCTGTTTGGTACGAGGCCGAGCAAGATGATCAAAGATTGGCAGCGGGAACTGTACAATCCGTCTCTCTTGATTTTGAGAGTAGGCGATTTCACTACGAAGTAAACGGGGACGCCATTGACGAGCAGCGGATCCGCTGCTTTGGCGATGGATGTCCAATCTTCATCAGAGTGGACGAGCGGGAGGTTGCAGGAATGGTATTGTATGGCGGCAAGAAGCAAGATGAAAAGGCATCGTACACTGTCAAACTCTTCGAATGCGACAACCGATTCTCAACCGAAGAAGGCGTCTCCGCCGATCGCATTCGGTTCAGAGCGATAGACACGCAACCTTGCGAGCCGGGTATTCCTGAAACGGTGTCACTCAAGACCAGCGACGTAAGCGCTGGAGAAGCTCTTGCCTCCAAGGATCTACCTCTACACGAAACGCTACAGGAGGAGAAAGGAGAAGCTCCCCTGACACCAAATGGAAAGTTGCAGAGAGAGCTCGGTCGGCGCGCCAAGCAGCGACAGGAACGACGAGGGTCTTCCACTGCGCAGCCTTCCGTTGAGGCGGATGACGATGACGCTCCCCTGTCACCGCGAGACAAGTTGAGGATGGAGCTCGAACGGCGCTCCAAGCAGCGACAGGAGCGAAAGGGGCCTTCCGCCGTGAATCCTTCCTCCAATGAAGCCGATGACGAAGCCACGGCCAAGGCGGACAGTAAACTTTTGACGAACATCAGGGTGTCCTCTGATGGATCCGAGCTGGAGAGCATCCTAACGGACGACCGTTCCATTCTTTCTTTGTCAACTCGAGAGAACAACAGTTCCACGATGCTTGCAGGAAACAAACGAGGGCGCAGTGAAAAGGGATCCAGAGGCAATCCCAAACCCAATAAAGCGGGCAAAATTCGTCTTGCTATCCCGGGGTGGCTGACCACGCAGGATGGCGCACGGCAGCAGCGATTGCTACAACATCTCACGAAGACGTTTCAGGGACTACCCGTCGAGATCAAGGGTCATGGCGATGAGATGTATTTGACCTCCACCGCAACGGACTTGGTACTCATTAACGAGACGCTACAGAAGTCTCTTGTGAGATTCATTGGCACCGACTGCTCCATGCAGAATGGTGCCGGCGATGGAAATGCCTCGGCGAGCCATCAAACTGAGTCCATCGCACTCCAGCAGAAAGCGATCCAGGCTAGATGTATCGCCAGGAATGTAGCGCTGGGCCACTTGAGGACAGAAGAACTGCTGTCTAGCATGGACGAGCTGTTGGTTGAAATACAAACGGCCTCGCCAGGGCCTTTGAAGCAGGCGGCAGTACAGTTCCGAGCCAAAATCTTGTGGTGGGTTGACAAACCAGGAAGGCGGCACCCCACCCTCGCGGCCTGCGACAGCTTGAGGGACTTTCTGAGGGCCCAGGGCGTGGATGTTCGCTAGCATTCTGATTCAGCTTTAGCATTAGTTCGTCTCGCACGTTCGTTAAGCGCAATCGAACGAGACTTGCGCACACCAACCCTACCCTACTCTTTCTACTCTAGCACTCGAAACGGTCCACCTCACCGCTTCCCCTTACTCCCTCCCATCTTCCCAATCTTCCTCCGCGTCTTCTCCCACGCCTCCTCCACCGGCATCAGCCCCAACCTGGTATTGCGATTGGTCTTCTCTCTTCTCAGCGCCGCCCGTCTACACTCCTCTGCGGCCTGCCGTATTTGTCCTCTTGTGCACCCCGCCTCCCGCATCAGGAGGAACTGCCTTTGCATGGGACTCATGTGCATCTCGTGCCGTGCTCGTCGGGGGGCCTCGTCGGTCCGAAACTGCTCGTAGTAATCGACGTTGTAAGATTCGGTGGCGGAGGGATCGTACGTCCAATCGAGTTGCCGAAGATGGTCGCGAGGGATAAATCGGCCGCGGAGAGGACCCTTGACGAACAGCACGAGCGCACAGTGGGCAGATGGATGAGCAATCAACAAAACCAGTTTAAGAACAGGGTGAATGGAGAGAGTGAGTTCTTGCATCAAACTTATTGGGTCTCACTTGTGTCCCGGCTTCTAACTTTCTACTCTTACACCCAATGAATTAGAGCTTAATGCACTGTCCACGGAGCGGCTAATCTGGCTTACAGCCGTCGACTTCCCTTTTACGGGCGAGAATCAAGAACGTCCTGCGCGGTTCGCGCGGGAGTTCACTGCTGCAATGGAAGACGTGGGTCGTGACTTCTCGGCCCTTGTCTACGGCTACGACGAAAATCCGTGGATCACCAAGTATCTCAAGAAACTGCTTGAAAATCATAGGCTGAGGGGACATTCTGATCATACGACGGCACTGTACGAGGAGTTGGGCGTCGACTTCAGCTTTTCTTTCAGTGATTCGCGGACGGTGCAGTACCACAGGAAGATGAGGGCGCAGTATCGCGAATACATGCAGGCACAGAGGGCGAATGGAATGGCGGACGAGGACGTGTACGTGATGTACCCTCGTGCTTGTGTTGGCGAATACGCTCCTTTGAGGCGTTTGGCTCGCTTCACGTGGAATCTGATGAAGCGGGTGCAGGAGGTAGAGTTCGACGACGAAAGATTCGAGTCCTACCACACGAAAAAGGAGCTCAAGAAGCTGAAAGAGAAGCAGCGAGCTAACAAGATCGATCCTCTTTCCGCTCTGGAGGCCGAGTCGAAGGGAGCGTTGGAGGCGATGGGCTTCAATTTCTACCCAGGTACGTTTGCAAACGATGTCTCTATGTTGTGTTAGACAATTGTCAATTGTTCTAACATTGCATCGTGCACATTTGCTTGCTCTCGCAGGTGCGTGATTTGGGCGTGGTCATTTTGTTTTGGTCTTTGCAGACATCCAGTACCGCATCTCATCCTTGCCTTTTTGCATTCTCGCGCAGAGAAGGCGCAGCAGAGGGAACGTCGCATCGAGTGGAGGCGAGCGGCGTACCAGCATAGCAATTGGGACTCGATGATGCAGGAGCTCGCGAAGCAGGGCGACGCGCAGCAGGGCGACGAACATCTGAACAACGTCACGCCAATGGATCTTGCCACTTTTTATGACGAGAAGCTCCATCCCAACGAGAAGCGGCCTGACACGCTCTTTTCGTTCAGATTCAACGAGGAGCGGCCCAGCGACTCGAAGGGCCCAACTCCCCAGGCTCTCAAGGCAGCAGTCCTCGACGAGACGGACGAAAGGGCGCACGCTCCGTACACCAAACCCAGGCAGAGGAACTGGGAGACCTCGATCGTCAGGGATCTGAGGGCGAAGGGCTATTCTGCAATCTACATTCTTCGTGTCAACACTGGCTTTCGCCGCACGCCCAATCGACTGCAGGAGCTGGAAGTGGCGAAGATCAAGAAGGAGATCTTTTCGAATCCGAAGCGAGGCGTTCACTTCATTGCTCTCGACTTCTTCGAGAAGAACAAGCACGTCCTCTCCAGTTTTGCTCGCAAGATTCCTGAGGGAGCGGACGAAGATCGGACGCAAGAAGATGATGTGGACAATCGCCCTCTCTACAACACTGTCAAGAAAGTGTACTCTGGAATTCCTCGCAGCATGTTTTGATTGGCTCTATCTGGGTGTGGAGCGAGCGAGGGATAATGATGGAGACTGCATATTGCATATTTTTTTAGCTATTGTCAAAGGCAGCCTCGGTATGGAATGTCAGCTGAAAAACAAACACAGTAAAGTAACAATGAGTTATGAGAAGCGGAGCTCTTGACACTCGCATCGAGGCTCACGGGGGCTCCGTTGGGGGTTGGTGCATCCCCCAGCGTAACGTGGTAATTTCGTATCTCGAGGGAGGCGAAGGAAACGTTCCGCTTCATGGAGCCGTCTATGCCGGCAGTGCGCTCCGAGTCGCCGAGGGAGTGGTTCGTCTCGTCGAGGCTCGAGGCGACGGAGTGGTGGGAACATTGGAGGTTGTTCCGGGAGCCCTTGAGGGCCGAGCGGAGGGGCATCCCGGACTTGGCTTGGGATGAGGGCCGGCGCTCCCCATTGGCATCGTCCAGCGCGACGAGAGCCTCGGGTTGCAAGTCGCCGCACAGGCTCGCGCTCGAGGCGGAGGAGCGGACCAAGCTGGGCTTGCGCCGGAGCTTCGGCGATTGCTCTTCATATCCCTCCTCGGAAATGGTGGGGACGCCCCGAAATAACATCGACGACAGGCCGTGCTTTTGGGAGGGCAGGGAGGCCATGGACATGACGCGACGCATCCCCCCGCTCACGCCGCTGCTTGCGCTCGCGTCGGGGGGTGGTGGCACCGCGGGCGTAGCAGTCGGCACGTCGCACACCAAGTCGGGGCTCGCCGAGAGGAATCCCCCGGTCAAACGCTCGTCGCTGTGATCGCTGGCATCGATGAAGAAGCCGCCGTCGCTGCTGCGATTGCTGTCGTCGACTGGCCCTTCCT
>JALLAP010000706.1:0-19548 GCA_036939355.1 Thalassiosira profunda | reverse complement strand
GAGTGTCGACGTGGTCGTTCACAAGCGTCCGGGACACTCTCGAAAGCTTGGGCGGCATGCAGCGATTGCTTCCTCTCTTTGACGTGCTACAGCATTTATCGCCTGGTCAAGAGAGCAAAGGAATACTGCGAGACTACCTGGACATGCTCATTCCTGACCTGCTCTTCCTCACATCTTCCTTCGTCCGTGGACACGAAGCAAATGCGTGCGAATTGTTTCGCTGTGGAGGCATCAATGTCATAGAGAAGCTTCTCAATGATTGCAAGAAGAAAGCTGTCGATGACAGTGGTGTCTACAGACTGGGCGCTTCAGACCTGGTGTCTGAGAACAGCGCAAGTGCTTTGCTCGATCTTTGGCAAGCATCCAGGCTCAATTTTGCGTTGGAAACGGCGGTCTTCTCGCGACTCTTGTTCAACACGCCCCTGCTTTTCGGAGGGGTGGCAAACTCACGAGGGGTGTCCTTCCATAGAGTGATGCTCCCTGCTTTGAGTGAAATTGCAATGATGAACCCCAACAAGGCCCGCGATTGCGTTGAAATTGGAGACATTCTTGATGTGGTGAACGAATATTCCAGCTCTGAGGGTGAAGAGGTGCGTACATGGTGCCGACGTGTGTTGTTTTGATGCCCTCGAATACTGAATCCAACCTCTGGCATCTCAGACTGAAAAGGAATCAGCCGAGAGCGAACTCTTCCACGAGCCTACTTCGCCCAGATCCACCCTGACTGTGGCTGAACGGTGCTTCGTGATCGACTCGTTATTTGGCATGGTTGCGATGATGCTCGCGCAGAGGTGTCAAGCCCAGCATCTTTCTCCCCTGCTGACGTTCATCACATACAATCTCGATCTTGAGTGGGAGGCCAGCTCAGCCGATGCCAAAGCTGAGGGCAGTACGTCGGGCAAGCGCAGCCTCCGCTACCTGTCGACCATGAAAGCCGTCTCCATCCTGTTCTTTCTGCTGCAAAGACCAAACGTGCCTGGCCTCATCGATTCGTTGGCTGACATCTTTGAGAATGGGAACTGCGTCGCTTCGTGGATCCTCTGCTGCCTGGTCAACTCTTTCGACGATACCATACGTGGATTGGGCATCAAATGCCTGACGGCGTATCTTCGAACCACCACGTCTACTGCAACCTCCAACGCCACGAATTCGCCGTTACCGTCCAGCCGCGACAGCGCCGTTGCGAAAATATCCAAGTTGAAGCACAATCTGGAAGCTATTGGCCACTCTGCGAACAATATGCTATCGAGTGTCCTCTCCGGGCGAGCCAACATCAAAGTCATCTACAAGCTGCTCTGGCACCTGCTAAAATGTCACCGGGACCGGCTTGGAGCTGAATCCAACGCGGCACTCATGTATCTCATTGTCGACGATGGGTCTGCAGCCTCATCCTCGGTTCCACTTACAGACATCATCCTTCCAAACAGCGACATCGTTGGTGGCTTTTGCTTGAGCGTGGAAGAGCTAAGTGGGCGCTCCTCCAAAGAGGAAGCGCGACAGACGACCATCCAAAACAAATATGGAGTGAGCACCGTTCTGCGCTTGCTCAGGTTTCTACCGAACGACCAGAAAGAACGATGGCTCTTCGACCTACTCGCATTGTTGCTGGCTAGCAACAAGAGCGTCAATATCATCCTGTCTTGCGATGATTGGCAACCAGTTTTGTTTCTGTTGGTGGCCGAAGTTTTGGACGAGATCTATGGCGACGAAACAAACTCGGCACCGGAGGATGGCAGCCACATTGAGGTATCTGAAAGTGGGACGGTGAGCAGTCACTCTGGCCTTTCCGTTGTGAATACGGAGACTCTCTCCCGGCCTTCGGTCAGGACTCGATACGACCTTTCGTTGAAAATATATTCGACTCTGCTGGGTCACTGCATTCGCCAAGGCGACGAAAAGGCCTTCGACGCGGTGGAGATGGCAGCATCCCTACAGAGGGTGGACCCCAACGGCACAGAGATCTTCAGCATCCTCCTCAGCCACCTTTTTGCCGATCTTATCGAAAAAGGGACGGTCGCCTCTGTCGAAAGAACCTACAGCAACACTGATTCTGGCAATGCTAGTAGAAACCGAGCGTTGAAACAAAGCGCAAGATTGGTCACGGATGCCATTCTCTCAAATGGCTCGACGGGTTTGGGTATGGCATCGGCTGTCAAACAGTGGCGTTGTCTGCGACACCTCACTGCTCTGACCGTTGCAGTTGTTACGGAGAGTGGGTGAGTTCGTACTCTCTTGCTTTTGGTTCGAAGAATGCTCTGTGAGTTGCTCACACGTACTGTTGACACAGGTTTGGGGTGGTGGAATTGTTCGACTACCGCAACCAAGATGCCTCGGCAGTCGATGGCATCACGGGAGGGATGTATGGCATTCGGCTCGATAACCTCGTTTCGGGAGTCAACGCATTCGAGGCGCTGGCAGGCGCCAAACTTCACTCGAGCAGTTCTGGGCGACACCAGCGGGACAGATATCGTTATGTGTCAGTCGTCTTGGCGTCCCAAATGCTGACGCTGCTGGATGCCTTCATCTTCCCCGACAACTTGGACACATCCAAGGAAGCGTCTCAGCTGCACGGCCTCGCACTTGTCAGAAGCACGGAGCCTCGATTAGGCCAATCTCAGGGCACTCTTCTCGCATCTCTGATCCGCCTCTCCCTGATTCTCCTAGCGTATCTGGAACCGAGCTCAGTGAAATTCTTACAAGCATGCAGTAGACTCAGGTGAGACGCTTGACTGTGGCGTGATTCATACCTCGCGTCTTTTCTAACAAACCCATCTACCCTTTCGCACAGGTGCTTCCTTCACTGGGCGCTGGAAATCCTCCGGGAGTCTGTAGCGTTGGGTGGATACTCGCAGGCCTTTCACGAGCTAACGGCTCCCCTGGACAGGATGGTCCTTGCCATTGTTCTGCAATGCCACAGAGCCCTCGCAAGATGCTCAGCGGTGTTGGTTGAGTTGGAGTCATCTCCGTGGCAAAAATACTTTGGTGCTATCGATGACAGGCAGAAAAGTCAGCGTCGACTCTTTCGGGCAATTTTGGAGCTGAAGGAGATTGTCCTTGCGGCTTTCAAGGGCCGCAACGAGGTGCTCAAAGCATCCCTTTCACCGCAGGCACACGAAGCGTTGGCTCGTGCCCTGGAGGAAGAACCCATTACATATGAGAAGAATGGCGAGCACCTCTCAAAAGAAGCGTCGCTGAGAGCCTTTCTAGAAAGCGATTGGACGTCCGGCTTCCACGACGTTGATAGTGACGACGGCCTTGTCCTACCCGAGCAAACGAGCGGGAAACAGGCAATTGTAGAGCTTGCGTCTGAATCCACCGCAATTGTCAAGGAGTACGCAGATCTGCTGAATGCGCCCTTTACGGTGTACTGTGAAACTCAACGAAAGTGGGCAGAGACAGATGCCGTCCGGGATCGTGAATACGAAGGAGACGTATCGGTCAAGCGTCTGTCGAGCAAATATCGCACGGATGCGGTGGAATCGAGCAACTCTACGACTGCGCAGTATCTGCTGGCAGTGCAGCGATTGGCCCGGATTGCGCAGCTCGCGAACGAGCCTTGGAATCAGTTTAGACACTGGACCTTCACGTCAAAGACGGATCTCCTCTACCGACGTATTGTGTTTCACCCCAACTACTGTTTTGACGACCATGCGGAGGCCAGCTACGAGCTTTCTTTAGGAATCGAGCGCGAAGCTGAGAAGCGGGCAGCAGAGTTGAGGAGAGAAAAGAAAGAGCGGGAAATGGCCGAGGCCGCCCTACGTGCGGCAATTGTGCCATACAAAGAATCTCCGGACGAGGACGAGGCCGAAGATGAAGACGCGGATAAAGCCGACAACGAGGGTTTTCTTGGCTGGGATGTGGAGCCTAGAGATACATCTCTGGAACATGACGACGAGCAGGAAAAAGATATTACTGCGGATGAAGGAGACGAGGATGCGCCCGATGATTCGGAGTGGGCCCAGATCGAATCGGCTGACTACGAAGATGGCAACGAGATGGACCCGTTTGCGTGGGCGAGGAAATTCATGTGGGCCGACGGCGAGCGTTTTGTACGTCCAGTTGCCTTTCGTATGACTCCCCTGAGTTCTTGCTCAGCTCACAGACTCTCTATGTATGCAGGTGCACAACTTTCAGTCGGTTGTGATTGTGTCTGTCCGCAGCACCAGAGCTGGAACGTTGCTACTGACTTCGCACAGCATTTACTTCCACCAGACAGAGGATACAATCGACGTGATCACCAAGGAGAAAATGGCAACAGACGGCCAAAGTGGACCCTCCAAGGAAGACCTAAAGTGGAAATTGAATCGCTTGACGGACATCCACGGGCGTCGCTACCTCCTGAAATCACAAGCGCTGGAGCTCTTCTTCGCAAACATGGAAGGTGTATTCTTGACCTTCAACGGCACCAAGGAGAGGGATCTGTTCCATTCAAAGCTGAGGGGCAACTGCAAGGCTCCATTGCTTCGTTCGTTCAAGAGCCTCAATCCCCGCGTGGTCTACAAGAAATCGAAGCTCACCGACCTTTGGCGCAAGCGGAAAATCAGCAACTTTCAATACATCATGGCGCTCAATCTGATGGCGGGGCGGACTTTCAACGACTTGACGCAATACCCCGTCTTCCCTTGGATTCTAGCCGATTACACAAGCGAGACGCTCGATCTGTCGGACGAGAGTGTGTACCGCGATTTGTCGAAGCCCGTTGGAGCATTGAACCCCGACCGATTGGAAATGCTGATTGACCGATACCAGTAAGTTCTCCGTGCTCAAACGAACGTTTGTCGGACGACCGCTCTCACCTCATGTGCTCCTTCCTTGGCAGTGACCTCGATGGCTTTCCCGAAGAGGAGAAGTTTCTGTATGGCAGCCACTACTCGTCGCCCGGCGTCGTCTTGCACTATCTGATTCGTCAGGAACCCTACACGTCCATGCACATTGCCCTGCAATCCGGCCGTTTCGATTGCCCAGACCGCCTCTTTTTCGACATGGGCAGCTGTTGGCGAAGCTGCAATACGTCGACGTCTGACGTCAAGGAACTGATTCCAGAGTTCTTCGTCTCGCCGGAAATCTTCACGAATACGAACGAGTTCCCTCTCGGCGAGACGCAAACGAAGATGGCCATCGACAACGTGAAGCTTCCCCCTTGGGCGAAGGGATCTCCCCACGAATTCGTTCGCTTGCATCGATTGGCGCTCGAGTCAGAATATGTATCCAACAACCTTCACCATTGGGTGGACTTGATCTTTGGCTGCAAACAGCGAGGTCCAGCTGCTCTGGAGGCGCACAACTTGTTCCATTATTTGTCATACGAAGGATCCGTGGACATTGACAAGGTGACGGACGAGCTCGAGCGAAAGGCCATTGAAGGGCACATTCAGAACTTTGGCCAATGCCCAAGTCAGTTGATTACCAAGGAGCCCCATCCAGCTCGATCGAGTCAAGTCGAAGACCCGCTGCCTCTCTTCAAGGTAAGTGCTGAGCTCGCTCTTGTTTTGCAAGTGATCAACCACATTGCCTAGCTGACCAAACTTCTCTTGCAATTTCAGGATCTCTGCCTTGACAACATGCGCTGCGACAAGCCCAAGAAGCAGTACGGAGGTCCCAAAAAGCCCGTCGCCGGAGCCATTGTCAGCATGCACGTTCTTGGAGACACCCTCTTTGCCATCCATTCCAGTCTCACTGTGTGCTCGTACAAACTGCAACAAGCCCGGGGCTCCGTTCCTTTCTACTTTAAGCACGAAAAGGCGATGGTGATTGGCTGCAAAGATGCAAGCTTGTCGTACAATGTGCTAGAGTGTGAGCAGTCGGACTCACAGAATGGCGAGGGCCACGAACCGAAGGCCACTGATGAGTTTGCGATGTCCTTTGGGATTGCTCTGGGAGTAAACTCCTCGGTCAGTAGTGGTGGCGGTGGGGCAGACCTCTCGCAACTCCTCGTGAGCAGCGGATATTTCGATGACTGCGTCAAAATCCACGCTCTCGACTCGCTGCAGCTGCAAAGCAGCCACAACGGGGGCCACCGGGGACGTATCAATTGCCTCCAAGTGGGCGAGGAGGGAGAGATGATGGTCACTGGAGGAGAGGATGCCACTTGTCGCATCTGGATAATCGACCACGATGCCCTTTCTGCGGCCATCACCGATGGGTTTGTCAAGTCATCGCTTGGCGCAGATGGGCCCGAGGAGGACAGGTGTTCTGTCAGTCACGTACTGCTGGGCCATGTTACGCCAGTGCGCTGCTTGGCGATCTGCACCAAACTGGACGTCGTCGTCAGTGGCTCGGAAGATGGCTCGATATGCGTTCACAACATGCGGTCGGGGAGTTTTGTCCGTTCCCTTCACATCGATGCATCGACCAACGAGGTTCGCCCTTCGTGTGCTGGAAATGGAATAGCCGTGAAAAAGCTCGCACTTCACATGGATGGCTTGTTTGCAGCGCACCTGAGCGACGGCAGTCTGCACGTCTTCTCCATCAACGGGCAGCGACTCTGTCACGCTGATATCGAAGAACAACTCAACGCCATGATCATCTGCCCCAAAAGCGAGGCACTGATCACCGGTGGAGACATGGGTTGCGTGAGAGTATGGAGCCTGCACGACCTCAGCTTGCAATGCACCGTCGACGTGAAGAAGCACGGCGCAGTCACAAGTTTGGCTCTCACTCCCGNACGACCTCAGCTTGCAATGCACCGTCGACGTGAAGAAGCACGGCGCAGTCACAAGTTTGGCTCTCACTCCCGCCGGATCGCAGTTTCTCTGCGTTGGGAGCAGCAATGGACTGCTGAGTATCGTCTCGAGGAAGGAATAAGTATCGTACAATGAAGCCAAACACTTCTGATATGAATTACCATAGAGACATTAAGTTGACTATCTGGACAAAGATGGTACTTTCGGCATTCAGATTTGGTCTTCGTTGCATGCGACGTCCGAAAGATACCTCCTCTATCTCATAACTTCTCAAACCCCAAACAAATAAGATCACTTGCACTTGCTGCGTGCCTGCAGCTTCCCTTCGGCAAAGTGCATGCACTGGACTCGGCTTCGCAAGCTTCCCCTTTGAAGCTGCCACCAAGTTGGCGAATCCCCGCATATCCACCGGACTATCTAGGGGCACCTGCCATTGTTCTTACAGGCCCCGTTGCAGCAAGGCACTTCGCTGCTGCAACGTGCATTTTTTGGGTTACAGGTCGCCGTTGGCTCTGAAGTAGGAAATGGAGTTGGAGGCGGGGTCGGACCGGGGACGAATGCGCAATTGCAGTTTTCGGAGCCACAATCCGGAGTTGTGTCGCCATTGCAACAGTACTGCGACCTTGGGTTGTTGCCGTTCGTCTTGGAGGCGCAATCGTTGGGGCAGTTTACACAGTCCTCACCCGGGTCGCACACCCCATTATTGTTACAGATGGGCGTAGACGAGCCAGGGGGCGGAGTCGGCGTGGACGTGGGCGCCTTGGTGGGCCCAAGAGACGGCGATTTCGATGGTGATTTCGACGGAGACGAAGTAGGGCTAGTGGTCGGTGCGGGAGGTGGCCCGGTGGGAGACAGAGTCGGAGGGGCACTTGGACTCTTGCTCGGCGCCTGGGTGGGTCCGGCAGTGGGCTGTGCAAGTGTTTGCGTAACATGTTAGTGTGAGCTTCGAATTGATGCGAGGTGCCACGCGTGTGCATCTTACAGAAACGGTGGGGCCGGCTGTAAGCGGCATTGGCGCCGAAGTTGGCGCTTTGGAAGGGCCAGAGGTGGGCTGTATCACATCAAAGTAGAAGATATTTAGCACGGGAAGCCTTTATGGACAGAACAGTCTCTTGCAAGCGAATCTTACCGATGAGGTGGGAGGGAGAGTGGGCAGAACAGGAGGTTTGGTCGGCGCTTCGGTGGGCCCAGAGGTAGGCTAAAAGACGACGATGCAAAGATGTACACGTTAGGCACGGTTTTCATAGAGAGCAAAACATTCAATTGATATCCCGATTGCTCACCAATCCCGTGGGAGAGCGGGATGGAGAGGTCGTGGGCTGTTCACATTGAGTAACAGGAGCAGTGAGTTGGCGGCAACGAAATGTACGTGAATACTAAATGGCGACGTACATCAGGAGCTACCGCAGCACAATAGTCGCCGGTGGGGGCGGCATTGACCAAAGACGTGTTGTAGGCATCCGAGATCTGAAATGGAAGACGAGAATGTAGTGGAGTGTGAGGAGAGAAGCAAGAGGGAGATTCTGAAACAGCTCCCTGTCACTCACGTGGAATGTCACGGCCCTTTGAATGCAGAGCAGGCCCGCGCCGTCGTGATCGCCGGTAACTGGATAATAAGCGTTCACAAACGCTGGGTCGCTGTCTTCGAACACATTCGCAATATCAATGACCTATGGTAGAGAGCGTGAGGTGAGAGATGGTAATTAGATAGGTAGCAAGGATTCATATCATTTCCAACGTACGTCATCATCGGGGCTGTGGCAGAGCTCATAAGGATACTTGGTGCCAATGGATTGGATGTATTCCGTCAAATCATTGTCCACCAGGGCCTCGCACAACTTGTCGACTCCATTCATAGGCAGTCGACGAGGGATCAACAACGTAGTTACCACTGCAAGGTCTTACGACAGCTCCCTCTGGAGTCACCGCAATCGCATCTTTCACAAGTGCGACCATGCCGGGATTCCAGATATCTGGGCCCGGACGTGAGAAAGAGAAATGAATCAGAATCCGTACGACGAAAGGGGAAAGTAGTATCGCGTACATACCAAGAGTTGTAGCATCAGTGAGTCCGGTCGATGCATCAATAGGAGTGACGTCATTCAATGGACCAGATCCAGATCCTTCCGGGAGCAGATCCTTCGTGATGTTGATCACCTCTTGCTTCGTACAAATAGTACTGCTGACCTCCCAGGAATCGTTGAGGAGATCCTGGCCTTCGCCGAAGTTTGCAAGCCCAGTGTAGGTCGAAGAATACGTCTGCCCCACCTGAGGTAGGTAGTAGCGGCGCCGAGCTGGAAAGGTGCCATCGACGATTTCGGTGTATCCGGTCGTCAGCAACGCTGACGACAATTTGTGAGGTGCCGCTCCGGCTAGGTTGAGGTGAAGAGCGAGTAAAGGTGTCAGACAAAGCTCGAGAAGAAACATAAATGCAGCCTCCTTCACTTACATTGAAGCTTCGTAATGGAAGCGCCAGCTAGATCCATCGCCTCGGCAACCGCCACAGCCGCGTAACCACCTTCGGAATAGCCGCTTATGGTCACGTCGTTGCTGATCTCGGAAGCGCAGCCCGTCTCCTCTGCAACGAGACGCTTGGTCTTGAGCCAGAGCGGCATGGTGGCTGTCTGATATTGCTTCTTCGAAACGTAACCTTTGTAGTAATCCTTTCGTTGTTGTCGGGGGAAGCGAGTCAGTAATGATATGTAGATAGAGCAGAAGGTGGCACGGCTATTCTTCACTCACATAGCTGTTTCCAAACCCAACATTGTCAACGCCGATGGCCGCGGAACCGCCAGCTCCGAGCATCAACGCGATGATCGCACTCACGTCGGCCGCACCTGGGTTATCTACATCAACGCGAAACGCCGAGGGAATGTCGCATGTCTCGACAACGGTGGGATGCATCCAGACTGTGGCTGGCATTGCCCCCGGGAGGATGGCATCTGTAGTATCGTCTTTCGGCAGGACGAGCAACCCCGAGACCTGCGCATCGTACGCGTAGTCAGTCGCATCGCATCCGAGGAGCGGCTCGGTGAACGGGTATCCCGACTGGGCAAGCTCTTCTTCGCAGCTCGCGCAAAGCTTGCGCACCTTCATCCGCACGACATGACGAGCCAAAGCAATGAGTACAGGATGTGACTGAACAGCCAAAAATGAAGACAAAGAACATAGCTCACCTCCACGCCGTGCTGCACGAGGGTTTCGACATCAGGCTGCAACGACTGCTCGTAACACTGGTTCTCACAGATTTCGGCGAGGCAAATGAAGCCAAAGAGGCAGGCACCGCAGAAGCAGCACCCGGATCCATTACCCCAGACATCTGGGGCGCAATTGCTTGTTTCCGTAAAACAGCTCCCATACCCCCCGTAACCCGGTGCCGCATCTGCAAGGCATCCGGGGCTGTTGACCGTGGCCGCGAGAATAGTATCGACGGTGTTCTTGACCTCAGTCTGGGTGTACGTCTCGCTGCGAGAGAGTAGTGTGTTGCGTATGAGGTGAATATGCCATGATGTGCACAAAAGACCACAGCCACAGCTTTAAGGCGGACGGCAGGAACGATCACCTGTACAAATGTAGATGATAGAGAGAACAATCTCACCTGTAGCCACAGGGGGCGTTCCCTCCTGATGTGAGCGACTTCGGCCAGTTGTCCGTGGCAGCTGCGCACGGATCAGTCGCCGAGAAGGGGTTGAGGTTCCGCTGGGAGGAATGCTGGCCCACCATGGCCTCGGCCACGCGCCCGGCGCTGGACGACGGCAGGAGGGACCTCCCGCCGAACCCGATGCTCTTCTTCAGGGACTCGCGGAGCTTGCCCTCATCGAAGCCGAGGACGCGCTGGAGGATCCACCGCTTCGTGGTCGGCGCGCCGTCGTCGAAGGTGGATGCGGCGTCGTCGCCGCGGAGGGAGCGCAGGGCCACCGCGGAGTGCGCGTGGGCCGCGGCGAGGAGGAGGGCGGCGCGGAGCTTCATGGTGCTGGCTGACGCGGGCAGGAATTATGGGGCGAGCCTGCAGGAAAACATCATGTGGTTGAAGTCGATCGGACACAGATCGCGAGAGGGTGTTTTGTCTCTTTCATGAGATGTGCATCTCAAAAAAAGCTACAATAGGCCTACAAACACAGATAGATACCGACCACACCCTTCAACCATATTATTTGCAAGTTGGTTAGAAAGATTGATCTTCTGGAATGGTTGTCTAACGCTACAAAAGTGAATGATGTATTCTTAGTCCGGCTAACGACGTTTTGTCAAAATAGTGTCCCGTGTTCAATTAATATCCGAACACACAGGATTGCCTCGCGGGATCAGTTTACACCAGTTGTCGCCTCGCCGGGGAAGCGGTGGGATCCTCCTGAAGCGCCGCGGAATCCACCTCGCTGTCGCCTCCCTCCGTCGTCTCGTCCTCGGCAATCTGACTTTCCAACAATTCGTTCAGCTGCCCCCCCTCGCCCGCCCCCTCCTGGGCCTTGTGGTGGATCCGATTCCGCACCACGTGCCCCACCACCATCGCGGAGCGGACGCCCACAGCCCAGCTCTTCCCCGCATACCGAACGGCGCCCTTCCCCACCGGACTCTGGGCCACGTACTCCATCGTCTCCCTCACCTGCGTCGCCCCCTTCCGCAGCCGTTCGATCGTCTCGGGCGTCTTGTGCACGGCCCGATTGTCGAACGTCGGACAGTAGCTCAGCAATTTTCCCGTGGCATCGGTCTCGAACACGTCAATGATGGTCATGGTGACCAAATCCCCAAAATCAAAGTCCGTCGGGCCTCCTTGGCCGGCACTCCCCGGAGAAAACTTGTTCATCCACCGCCACACCGCCCGATGCGCCCCGGTGACGCGGTACCCGCCCCCCGCGATCTTCATCACCGTCAACCCCGGCGGATCGACGATGTTGTCGTGATCTCCCTCGGGCAGGAGGGCCAGCCACCGCAAAAAGAGCTGGCACACTCCCGTCATGCCCGCGGCGGCCTCCAGTTCGATGCCGGACGTGCGCTCCATCCCGAAGAGCTGCGAGGCCGTCAGGGCCTGGGGCAATACCACCTCGGCGTCGGGGGCGAAGATTTGGTGGGGCAGCGGCGCCTCCTTTGGCGTTGGTTCCTCCTCTCCCTTCGCTTCCACCTCTTTGGTTGTGTCCTCCTTGGTCTCGTTCGGATTGAACTCGAACGTCTCGTCCTCCGTGTGCTCCACCTTGGCCTTCTCCTCGTCGTCGTCCTGCAGTCCCTTGAAGGTGCTGTCTTCCTCGAACTCCGTCTCGAACGTTTTGGTCAACGCGGAGACGTCGTTCATTTTTGTCCCCGCCGGAAGCGAGGGATCGAGGCCCCTGTCCAGCATCGCCTGCCACTCCAGCGCGTCGTGGAACAATTCGGGAGAGCTCAGCAGCTGCAACAGCTTCTTGTGCATCCGATGGATCGTGGCGGTGGCGTCGTCTCCGTTGCCGGCCCCACTCGCCGCGGGATGCTCGCTGACGGGCGACAGGTGCGGCTGCGAAGGAAAGCCCTGCGCGTCGTGGGCGGTGTAATACCCCTCCAAATTGTCATCGTTGTCGGCGCCCATCTCGCCCTGCCGCTGTTGCTGCTGGGCGTTCAACCCCTCGTAGCCTCCGCTGGTGGTCGAAAACTCGGTAAAGTCGACCGAACGATCCATGCTCTGGTCGATGCTGTCCTCGGTCGTCTCCCCCCCAAAGGAGCCGCGGTGCGGGGGCGCGGCGCCCTCGACGTGGTCGGTCCGCTGGAATTCGTAGGCGGGCGGGAGGGCGGAACCGGAGGCCCGGCGCGGGGAGGATGGCTGCGCCGAGGAGGAGGGCGCGGGGTCGCTGTCCATGCTGTAGGTCAGCGATTGCGTGCCCTGCGACCGGGCGGGCGAGGGGGAGGACTGGGGGGCGCTCATGGTCTTCGAGAGGGTCGATTGTGGCTAGTGTGCTTTAGAGGTGGCGTGGCCGCGGCGCCTACGGCTCTCCTCACATTTTGCTAATCCGGATGAATGGCTCCAATAATGGCTTCAATATCTTAGCGCGCCTTTTATGAACGGATTCCGCAGTGATTGTCACGTAGACTTGCCGCCCGCCCTATGAATGGGCATTTATCCGCCGGCTTGGGGGAGGCACATCTAAAGAGGGCGGAAGAAAGAGCAGCACCGACGCAGATGCTGCCCCCCTCGCCAGCCGGCCCTGCTCTCGTCGGGGGGCGACCGCCCTCGTCGCCGCGGCGCTCTTTTCTAGACAGCGGGCGAGACGCGATCGGCGCCGCGGGTTTCTTCGCCTACACACTCCCATCGATGGCGCGGCGTGCGTGCGTCAATGTACACAGGCCGACCTGCGGTCGGTGCACGCGCTGCTCCGCCAGCTCGCGGACCAATGTAGCGATCAGTACGAAGCGATGGCCGTCGGACTGCCGGCCATGGAAGGCTCCTTCGACGGCGGCGCTCGAGGCGCTGGTCTCGAGGTGGGAGGAGGCAACGTGGTGGGCGTTGCGACGGTGCAGGAATCGTTCCGCACCTTTACCAACGGGAACGGGGCTGTACGTGCATGACCTCATCGTGCACGAGCGATGCCGCGGCGTATGGGGGCGGGCACGCTCTTGTTTCGGGCGGTGGCCGGACTGGCGCTGCGGTGGGGAGTGGAGCGGTTATTTTGGGAGAGCGAGGATGACAACTCGAATGCGATCTACAGCAAGACAATCGGGGCGGAACGGGTATTGTGCCAGCTATGTTGGAAGCTCGTTGGAGCGGGCAAGCTTGCTGATTGCGCCAGCCGAGAATGGATACGTACATGAGTCTGGCAGGGCCGGTGCGGAATGCACCCAATGAATCAATGTTGCTCTTCCAGTTGCAAAAAATGTGCTTCGCGTGATGCATTGCAATTGTGTTCCAGATATGTTATGGGACAAGGTTATGGTAAGAGGTGCTACATCGCCCAGGTCGTTCGCTTCGTGGACACGTTTCTCTCACCACCTCCCGCCTCCCGCCCCGCCCCCTTCTCCTCCTCTCCCCCACTACTACGTACAATGGTACGTAGGATATCCCGAAAATCCGCCTCCCACTTTTTCCACACTCGCTCGGCCCCGTCGTTGGCCGAGGGAGCGGCATCGGCCCGAGAAGAGGTGAGTCCTTCTGTGCGGTGGGAGCGGGTACTTCGGGGGTGCGTGCACGGCGCGGTGGAATGGCGGCGTCGGCGCAACGGGCGGACGGCGGCGGCCGCGATGCTTTTATTAGAGGCAACTCGCGGCTCCAATGTCATTGCCCCCGAGGTGCAAATGGGCCCGCGCGTCGTCCGCGGAGGCAGAGCCTCTTGGCACGGCTGGGCGGGCAAATATTATCGTTTGCACGGCGCCCGCCGCCATGGGGATTTGGAGGGGGTCGCGGTCTGTAGTTGGTGACCTGATCCTCCCTCGAAAATCTTTCTTGGACCACATGCGTGTGCATGCGATAGCCAACGACTTTCCTTCTCCTTCATTGCCCTCACTTCTCCTCAGACTTGCGCCATTGTTTGGGCCTAATTCCACACGCTTGGAGAGGTCGAGGGTGGGCCGTGGTCATTCCATCAACAATACAACAATGCCTCGTCAGGAGCTCGCCCTATCCATCCCTCCCGGTCCACTGGGCGTGACCATCAAACGATGCGGCGTGGAGGGCCGGTGCATCGTCACGGGGGTCTCGGGGAAGGTCGCCACGGATCTGGAGGAAGGCGACGTAATCCAATCATTGAACGGTATCACGTTGACGGAGATCGAAGGGGCGGGAGTGCAGGTGTGGGTCCAGCTCTTCAAGTCGATGACGACGGGGGAGAGGAAGGTGGTCGTCCTTCGAGCGCGCGATAGGAATGGCGCTGCTCGCGATTCGGCGACGAAACTTCCGGCCAAAATGCCAGCGGCTGGCACGGCGTTGAAGGACTCGACCAAACACAACGCCTCGCCCCCAAAGAGGCAGAAGGTGGACGGCGCCGCTGGGAAAGGGGGCAAATCCGTCAGTGCGGTGAAAGATGGCATCGAGGTGATTAGCCTGCTCGACGATTCGGACGAGGAGGAGGAGGAACCCCGCAAAAGGAGCAGCAACGAGACGGATCGGCGTCAGAAGAGTGGTGGGTTGCTCGCTGCCGCTGGCAAACTCGCTGCCGTGGGCAAATCGGGGGGTTCGAATGACTTGATCGAGTTGCTGGATAGCGACACCGAGGAGGACGCCGACCCAGACGTTATGGAAGTTGCAGCGTCTGCGGCCGCGTCTCAGTGGAAGCAGGCGGCCGCTGCGTCGTCGTCTCTGACCAACGACTCCGACGAAGAACTGGCCATTGTTGGAACGAAGGGCAGCAACGCCCTCGTCGACTTCCCTCATGCCCGAACGAACTGCGTCACCTATCCTTTCTCCGGTGACAAGGCGAAAAAATGCGCCAATTGCTATTGCTACGTGTGCGACATTCCCGCCAGCGAGTGCAAAGAGTGGACCTACCACTGTGTGGCCACGCACGAGGATCGACGGTGGCGCGAGGAGCGAGAGAGGGCGAAGCGCCGGGCCCGCGAGCCGGCATCTGCAGCACGTGCTGGCACCTCTGCAGCGGCCACCTCTACCAATCGCCAACGCATTACCTTCTCCCTCCCAGCCGCAAGGGCCTCGTCCAGATCCAATGCCCGGACGCCCGTTGAGCTTTCCGTGCGAAAGCTTCTGGAAAAGGTGACAACAGTCCATCCGGTCGAAATCTCGCCTCCGGTTGGCAGCGGATTCACGACGTCCCTGCGCCACTACCAGAAGCAGTCGCTTGCGTTCATGGTGGATACCGAACGCACGTCCAGCCGGGGAGGATGGCTGGCCGACGAAGTAGGAATGGGCAAATCGGCTGTTGTGTTGGCTCTCGTTGCGACGAGTCCTCCAAACGCAAATTCGCTCTCCACGCAACGCCAGAGGGAAGAAGTGTTCGCCACGATCGACGCGAACATTAGTAAGCGATGGGAGATCCAATCGGCCTTCTCGGAAGAGCAGGATCGTCTCTACAGCATGCAAGACGACTGCGAGCGTGGCACACAGGGGTGGAAGGATATTGAAGAGAGGCTGAAGAAAAACCGCCATACGAAGGACGCTCGTCTGTCTTCCGAAATGCTCCCGAAGAGGAAGATCAAGGTGAAGGCGTCTGTCATCTTGACCAGCGCTTCATTGCTCGGCCAGTGGTGAGTGTTACGATCTGATTCGCAAATGTGCACATCTTGTGCTCTCTTCTTTTCAATGCCCTCTCATCTCTCTGATTCCCCCAAAAGGGAGGACGAATGCAAAAAGCATGCCCCAGGGCTCAGGGTGAAGACGTTCCACTGCTCGAGGAGCACGAAGGCGACGAAGTTCGTTCTCAACCGTGCCTCTATTCCGAGCCTCAATGAGATCGACGTGATCATTAGCACCAGCACTTTTCATTGGCCAAAAGAGAGTGAGTCCTCCTATGCAATATCTACTCTTTTGCTCCCTACTTTATTGCACCTTCGCCTAATGCCTTTCACAGTCACACGCTGCGTCGAGTTCCACCGCGTCGTCCACGACGAATCTCACCTATTAGGTAAGGGCAGCTCTGCATCGATATCCAGTGCGAATGCAATCAAGTCACCGCGCAGGTGGGGAGTTACGGCAACGCCCGCGACACACTCTGCCAGCGAGTTGACGAGGCAGTTGTCTTTCATCCAATGTGACCGGAACAGTTCGCTGCGGTTGGCCATCAGTAGCTTCCAAAGCCAGGCTACGGAGCCACACTTCAATCACCTCGTTGATCTGTTGCAGGCGTACATGATTCGTCACACTAAGTCTCAGAGAATTGGGGGATCGGCTGCTTTGGCGTTGCCGCCCTCCACGACGTCGACTGTCATGCTGACCATGTCGGCGGAAGAGGATCGTGCCCTCAACTGCATCAACGGGGTGTCGTGGGATGTGACGAGGCATTGCACAAATGGGGTGAAAGCGGCATTTGCTGAACAGCTCTTTGTTCACCAAATGTCAAGGGTCGATTCTCAACGTCTGACCAAGGTCGCAGCCCTACGAAAGGATCTCGCAGAACTCAAACGCAGGGAGCCTTGCATTCGAGCTGTGGTGTTCACTCAGTTCACTAAGGTGCATTCTGCAACTAGAAGTGGGCTCCAGCGAGATGGCTTCGACGTTTTCGAGTTCTCGGGATCGTCGTCCTCCAATAAGCGCGACAAAGCCATCCGCAGCTTCCAGAGTACCACCTCGCGCAGGCCTGCTGTCTTCGTCATCACGTTGCGGAGCGGAAGCGTTGGAATCACTCTCACCGCTGCGTCCCGTGTGTATCTGATGGAGCCGTGCCTTGATCCTGCCGTTGAGGTTCAAGCTGCCGGTAAGTCTGGATATCGAATGGATGGCCAGTCTTCGTACCTCGAAGCTCATGTGCTCTTCTTCTTTAACACAGGCCGAATCCACCGCCTCGGCCAGGATAAGCCATGTCACGTCGTGAAGTATGCCTTTCGGAACAGCTACGAATCCAACATTTTGCGGCTCCACACTGAGATTCTCGCCGGAAGGATCGCTATTGTGGACGGCTTCGTCCCGCCGGAGGCAATGCGCATTCTCGCGGAAGGACTTCCGCTTCGTTCGGGCTAGCTTGGCATGTATGAGAGAAATGTTTGGCAGAGGAGAGTCGATGCTTGGCACATCCTATCGCTTTGAATTGGCCGCTCTCTTGCTGAATAATCAATGGGGCATTTGTAGAGAACGGTGCATGATTTATTAGAACAAAGTCGTTGCACAAGCAGGTCATCCCGATCAACACTTCTTTTAGGCACCGCGTTTGCCCATCTCCCTCACGTGTTTGCAAACTCCCGTCTACCGCCCCCTCGCCGGGCTACTATCTGCCTTGCCGTCCCCCTCCTCCTCGCTTTCGCTCTCGCTCTCCATCTCCTCCACGTAGCTCCCCTTCCACCTTCGCCCGTGGCTCGTCTTCTTCCACACATAATAGAACTCCACGATCTCCTTCGTGTTCTTCGTCTTGACCCACTTTTGGACCTGGTGGAACGCCTTCCCGTGCAACGCCAATGCCGCCTCAAACGTGGCGATTTCGATGGGGCTCCACTTTTCCACTACCGTCGGCCGCCTCAGGGGCGAGGTGAGGTAGCCGAGGGCGGTGGCCTGCTCGATGGGATAATTCCCCGTTGCGGGGGAATAGCCGAAGGTGCCCAGGTGGGCGGGGGGCAGCGTGATGGCCGAGGCCAACGAGATGTAATCCTCGGCCATTTGGTGGGTCCGCCACCGCGGCTGGGCGTCGGTGTCGTACGTCGAAGCGGACGTGGACAGCGTGGTGGCCTTCCCCCGCCCTCCGAGGTTGCGGCGGGCCGACCACGGCGCCGGCCGGTGGTGCATCTCAAAACAAGATTCCTCCTCCTTCTTTTCCTCCCCGCTCCCCTCGTCGGCCTTCATCCTCTTCGCATCGGGGCCCTCCCCTCCCGACGATTTGGACCGCAGCGACGCGGACGAGCTGTGCCTCGACCCTCGTCCCATCAAAATGTCCTCCTCCGCGCTCGCCTTGCGCTTCCGCGGCTCCCCAGTGCTCGCGTCGCTTTCTCCCCCCTCGGACTCCTGTATCGACACGTATTCCCCTTCGACCTTCTTCTCCTTCCCTCCCAGCACGTATGCAACGTCGTACCTTGCCGATTGACCTCCTTCCGCGGGGTGGACCTTGGTCACGCGCGCCACGCCCCCGGGCTTGTTGATTCCCGGCCACGTCCGGGCTTCGACGGTCACGATCGTTCCTTTGGCGATGGCGCCTCCCCCGGCGGTGGCAAACCCCTCGCTCTCCCGCGGGGTGTCGAGGGGCGACGGCTTCAAGGAGACGTTGGATGCGGACGGTTTCAATGGCTCCGTCGTCTCGTTCTCGAACGACGAGGCCGCGAGGGCGGCCCGGTCCAACTTCAACTTCTTGGGGCTGGGTTTCTTGCCGGGGCTCGGGGCGTCGCCGCCATCGCTGGGGAGGCTGCTCCCCTCCGTCGGCGCCCCGACGCTCATGGTGCTCCAGTTCGACTCCTGCCGCTGGGGCGGCCGTTGTTGGGGCCGCCCTGATTGTTGGGGCTGCATCTGCTGTTGGGGTGCACCGCCACCCTCGCCGCCGAACAAAATGTCCGCGGTGCTCTGCGCCAGGGATTCGGAGAGGCTGCGCTTCCGACGTCGCTCCTCCGCGGGGGTGCCTCCTCCACCTCGCAACTCTCCCAATCCCGCGCCGGAAGTGGTCGCTGCAAGAGGGGAGGCGTCCGCGTCGGCAGGGGGGTTGTCGAAGTGGGCCGCAAATTGCGGTTGAGATTCGGTTAGGGTTATGATCGGCGACGGATCTCCTCCGCCACCCGCCCCCTCCTTGCCCCCCGCCTTCCGCTTCTTCTTGGGGATGGGGCTGCCGATGCCCTCCATGGCTTGAGCGGGGCGTCGGCTTGGTGCACGCCCGGCCCGCCCGGCCGAGATCGTGGGGTGGTGGCAAAGTGAAATGAGGGGATTTACCTACATACGTACGTACTCTCTACCTAGGGAAGCCAAAGAGAGCAAAACGCCAGAGACTGGCAGGCAGCGAGTGGTGCTGGTGAGAAGATCACGACTGCATCTGTCGGTCCATACAATACTATTTCTCTCTAGGCGTCGAATCTATCTCTAGGGGCCAGGGCTGATTCCTGGCCAGGCGATCTCATTTGCAAGTTTACTCACATCTTATGCTCACATCTTTGCTCACATCTTATGCACATTCTCCTCACGCGGTTCGCAAATCATTCCGGCGGCTGGAACAGCTCCGACAAAGCACTTGATGATTTGCCCTTATCCTCCGTCTCTTCACTGTCATCGCCTACTGCTGCTTCATCTAAGAAGTTGCGTACAGGTCCAATCGTTTTGTGCGCATCGACCGTATGC